>BIMT01000068.1:0-82060 GCA_005406065.1 Metschnikowia sp. JCM 33374
CGCAAAAGATTATCGATGGTGCGTTTTGATTGATGTGTGTGGCAGGGTGATGGGCCGGGCCAAAGTGTGCATGCTGTGAAAGAAAAAGGGGGTAATTTTGGAATTTTCTATTTTCTCTAGTGTGTTCTGTTTTTGAATTTTTTCCGCTCTTTTTGTTTGTGTTTCCCTTCTTTGAAAGAGGCTTTGTTTTTACCCCTATTTCCTGCATACACCCGTGGTCGGGTATTGTCGGAATGGTGTCTTATCTCTCGCTTATCGTTTCCGTTTTCGTTCTCATTTGCCGTTGTTTGTCGTTTTCATTCTCATTCCTTCAACTTTCTACAACCACCCTGTTTGTTTTGGTGGATCTGCATGGATCACCGATAACGTCAGTTTGTTCTTATTCCTTTGCGTTATCTTTTTTTTTTTTTTTCTTTTCTTTTCAAGCATGGCAAGCAACTGGGGTAGGTGCAGTCATGTAATATCTGCAATTTGACCTCCTCCATTTCTTTCTGGTATCTGAAGTATGATCAGGCATTTTTTGCAGTGCAGAAAATCTATGACATGGTAACTCTACGCTGAGTTTTTTCTATTACTACTACTACTACTACTACTACTACTACCCAGTGTGATTGGCGTGGATATATTGACTACGTTTTTTACTAAAGATAATATTTACGAAAGTTTTGCTGATCTCCATTGATTGACCTTGGCATCGAACTACAAAAAATATGTTCTCGATTTTTTTTTGGAAGCCAGGGGTGGAGATGGAATAACTCTAGAGAGCCCGTCCCCGTACAAGTGTATGGGACATATGGGACATTGTCCCGGTCCCCAAAACCATCATTTGAATCATCTCTTCCGGCTTGTCAGGTACCTAGTTCATCCATTTTCTTGATTTAGAGGGCACTCGGACAAGCGGGGTCCGAATCAGCTAAATGTGAAAACACCCGAGGCCTACGATTGTATATATTGGGTCAAATTATCTTTAGAGAGTTTAGTTGGCGAAGAAACAAATTTCAAGCCTCGTCGGGCTGTGAGTTTGCCTTTCGAGATACACCAGATGCAAAAGATAAACCCGTTTTAAGTTTGCCGGAAATGACATCCAACCATCTAGATTATGAATAATTGCATGTTCTATAAGCAATCCTTTATAAATATTGAAGCTTACCTTGTATGCTTATATCAATCGCTTATTGAATCCTGATTATTGTAACTTATGAGTCAAAAGAGTACCCTTACACCACCAGATAAAACTACCGTTTTAACACCCCACAAATAATACACTCACAGATATTGATCGATGGATTCCAAAAGCAAGTGTTTTAGATACGGGCCAGTTATTTACTGGTTAACATCAAGATATCTCACACACCCCATGTTTTTCCCTTTGGTTATGTTTAGGTATTAGCACATGCTTATGTTCACACCTAGTTCCATTGAGACCACAGCAACAAACATCTTCTCTTGGATATTCAAAAGTCGTTTTTTTTTTCTTATTTTAATTTCTATTAATATCAGGCTTCGCCAGCCGCAAGCTTATTCATCTTTTTAATATTAAAGCAAGGCAACCACAAACCATTCCCCACATATCTTGCCTCATAGAGCCAGGTAAAAACGCAGGGGATGCCATACGTCATGAGATTCAGACTCGAGTCAGAATACTCTCCCATCTGAATGTAGTCACCCCATGAAAGTAGTCACCCCCGGGCTTCCATCCCTTAGTTGTACCCACTTTTAACATTTCAGCGCAGGCTATCGGACCGGCCAATTACCGCTTTCTCGATTTCGATTTCGATTTCAGCTTGCCGGAATCTTTGCCAGTGGCTTTCACCGACACAGCATCGGGCTTGTCCTCTTTCGAAAACAACTTATTACCGTCAGATCCCATTGGAAGGCCCATCGACTTTCTCATCATACTGAGCTTGTAATTCAACTCATCATCGTTGGAGGGCTTCTCATGGATGTCCTGCTTTTTCTTCTCCTCCTGCTTTTTCTTTTCTTTATCTAGCCCAAGCGCCTTCTCTTGCTTCTTCCTCTCAATGGCCGCCAGTCTCTCCAAACCCTCGATCAACTTCTCGGTCTTTTCTGCGATGGCGTTTTGGAGCTCGTAGTCAAAATATTCGTTCCGACCCTTGGTTAAGATCAGACATTCCTGAATCAAGTTGCCACCATCTTGTGCTCCGAGAATGGGCGCGAGAATAGCAAAGATTATGGATTGGCATCCCTGGATAGCATCTTTGAAGAAAATGAACCAAACTGGAAACAAAATCAAGTAGAGAATAAGCCCCCAGATCGTTCCAAAAGATAAGAATCTGCGCGTGGAAGGAGTCCGCATGATACCCGGGTTTACCACACTCACACGAATGTTACATGGTGACTTATCGGCACGCTCATACTCGTTCAAACTGCGTTGAAACTGCCTTCCAAAAATCCCCAAGAGAAGCTTCGACGTACCGTAAACATTCCACGGTTTTGACGAAGGGTACCTGCGCGATTCCCAGAGCAAGTCTTCCTGATCGATCTCTGCTAACGCTTGGGATGCACATGTGGTTAACACTATCCGAACATCTCTATCAGGCGGCTGAACGTGTAAAGAAGGCTTAAGCAACGTAAGTAAATGGAAATGGGCCAAGTAATTGACGGCAAGCTGAATTTCCACGCCATCCACCGACACCTGGCGAGGCTTCCACTTGGGAATCGTCTCTGAAGCACAGCAAATGACACCATCAAGACGACGTGGTGGCTGGTTGTCCAACCACTTAGTAGCAAATAATCTTACTGAATGGAGCAGCAGCAAGTCACACGGTTCGGCGTAAATCATGAAATTGTTGGTTTTTTCACGCATATCATCAATAAAGTCGATGGTGAAGGGGTCGTCGACAGACCGACATAACAAGATCACTTGCGCACCTTTCTGAGCAAGTTCATATGTGACAGCGGCACCTAGACCAGCAGTTCCACCGGTGACTATGAAAACTTTACCATGTAAATCACGCTTCCAAGTGTTTTTGGTTCCACCAAAATACCACTTCACTGCAGAGAGTCCGGCCAAAATTGGAACATATGTTTTAAGATATTTCCATCCGGGAAGCACATCTGGGCCGTCAAAAATGACACTCGATATTATATCAATAGGCATGTTGGAGATAGGCTTTTTAGGTTATGAGGGTTGTTTGAGCTTTGTCTAAAGTTGTGGCCATGGAAATCTGACACGCTTTTCAGAGAGGCACGGGGGTGCACGTCCCACCATTGCTTTAGGCGTACATACCCAGCGCTCAGAAACCCGATAGAAGCCAGCAAGAATGATCAGCCTGGTGATGGATTCAGAACAAAGAAAAAGAACAAATTTTAAATTCATTTTCCTAATTTCCAAATCAGAACCTCCACAAAAATAACAATTTGGGGCTTATTCAAATGAGCACGTGAATGTAATCACGTGACAGACAACCAGGTAGCTGTGTTTTCGACATTTGGTTCGAACATCCACGAATTCCTTCATCTTTTTCTTTTTCTTTTCTCTTTTAGATATCCAAGAGTTTTAGCTTGGTTTCCATGTTTCCAAAAAACGACTTGGTCGAAAGAAATTTGATGAGGTTTGGAGCTTTTGGAGTGCTCGGGAGCACCGAGTCTGGTTGCGAGCCGCACCGCATCTCATCTCACGGCCCATCTCAACGAGGAATTATTTTCCATTTCTTAGGCAGATCAAAAGTAACAATATCCTGAATTTTTCAGATAAAAAGATATCCAAGAATCTTGCATCATAAAATTTGCATCAGTATCAGGATCCCTATTAATTGCCCCAATATAGCTTTGAAGTCATTTCAGACACCTTGAAAAAAAAAAAAGACCATGGACGAACTTGTACTTTACGTGACTGCTGGTGATCCAGCCGATAAACATGCCCAGGAATCATTGGCAGCTGTATCGTCAGTACAGAAATCTCAACATTATACTACGTTCCGGAATGCTGAATGTCCGCTTAATGGCGCTGCAATCACTGGATTTGGCCCCGGGGAACGATTATTTGTTGCCGGAAAGGGCAAGGCTTTGCTCACTTCATATGCATGGGGAAAAGAAACCGCCGACCAAAGGTTTCCCGTGCCTGAGCAAATGTCGTGTTTGGCCGTTGCACACCACCCAAGACCATTAACCGAGAGCGATGACGAAAAGCCCCAATACCGTGTGCCTTGGTTGCTTGCAGCAGGTTCAAAGAGCGGTAAGTTGTATATTTGGGAGTTGGCTCTGGGTGATTTGGTTTGTGTCAAGGATGCGCATTACCAGGAGATATCGACGATGGAATTCTCTGCGTGTGGTACATTTCTCGTGACGGGTGGTTTGGATACCCGAGTCAATGTGTGGAAGACACTTGATTTGGTGACCCCTGATGTTTCATCCTCGTGCAAGCCACACGCCACATTCTCTGACCACGCCCTTGCAGTTACGGGAGTACTCTTTGCACTGAGCCCTCTGGTTAACGACTGCCGTGTGGTCTCAAGCTCCAAAGATGGTACTCTCCGAATCTACGATGTCATCACCAAGAGCCTAATAACCACCTTTGTGTTCCTGACAGCAGTCGAGTGTTTCGCCAGAGACCCAGCAGGAAGAGCGTATTATGCTGGACTTGCAGACGGCTCAATCCGCCAGGTGGCCATGTATGTGGTCAATCCATATAGCCATGTTTTGGAGGCAGTTGGAGGAAATGCCAAGATTGTCACAGTGGAAGCCGATCCTAACATGACATCAACTTTTCTCCACCACAAGTCTGATACTGGCAGCTTTCCAACTGCGATGCGTGTTTCCATGGACGGCATGAACCTTGTGTCTGGCGATTCGCAAGGCCGGACTTTTGTGGCCGATGTGGTAACAAAACAGGTTGTCAAGGCTTACACGGCATGCAAATCAGGCATTGCCTATATCCATATGGGAACCTGTAGCCAGGAGCTGCTTGGCAACGGTTCTTCGTTTGAGAAAAAACACTGGTTGCTTCCGCCTTTGAAGCGTGTTTTGATTTCGGGAAATCTTGCCGAGCACACGCTTACAATGCAGCTCTCGGCAGCACCAGAGAAGACTGCAGATTTTGCTAGCTGGTTGGACCAGAAGGCACAGGAGGAATTCGAGTTTAAGAAATCCACCACCACTGAGGTTAGCACGAAGAGTAGCAAGGAAGACTCCGCGCTTCAAGAGAAGCTTGATAAAGTGTCTGCTGCCTACACATCATTGAAGGAAATGTATGACGAGTTGTTGCAGGCGCATGAAATGGCGGAGTAAGAATAAAGTATGCAAGAAGCATACTCAGGTGAGATTTGAATGAATAAAATAGAATTCATTGAAAAAAAAATGAAGAACATAGAATTCATAGAAAAAAAAGGTCAATTGAGCATGTTGAAGTTCTTGTTTTTGGGTGCCTCCAATGAAGCCTTGGCTGCAAAAGCAGTATCCACGCGGAGAAAAAAGAGAAAGGGAAAGTAACTTAAGGGACTTGTGTGTGAAGTTAGATGAAAAGGCCCTAATAGGAATATCAGGAGTTATTGCTCATACAATAAACTGAAACCCAGTTTTTTGAAATGAAGCCATTTCTGATGGGGTGTAAATGAATTTTGAGGCGGCGCGGGGAGGGCGAGATCCCGGCCTTTTATACTTTTCGATTTACTTTGTGTTTCTTTTTTTCATTCTTTTTCTTTAACTCAATGGCTTGCTTACCCCTCTTTATCTAGTTCCCCCGGAATAAAAATACGAAGAAACCGTGACCAAGTCTATTGCATTTGCATAACTTGTCCATCAAGCATGTCGCGGACCCACCGCTCTTTATTCCGAAATACGAGAGTGCATACAGGATACACATAGACAAGCTCCCCGATGAGCGAAGAGCTTGATGCGGAAAACCCATCGCGTGGGCCAGATTGTGATAAGAATATACCTGTGAAGCTAGGAAAATCCAGGAGTAAAAGAACAAAAATTTACACAAAACCCCCACCTTTACCTGCCTATTTAATAACCATGACTGAGGAGAAACTATCTAAAAAGCAACAGAAGGCGCTTTCCTTCAGGAAGAGCAAAGAGGAAAGAAATCAAGAAAAGGCCGAGAAAAAGACTAAGAAAGAGCAGGAGAAGAGTTTGAAAAGAAAGGCCGAGGAGCCCGCAGAAAGCGAAGACAAGCCTGCCAAAAGCGAAAAGAAGGCCAGTGCTCCACAGGCAGAAGGTGAACCCGAGAAGAAGAAGAGAAAGACCCGCAGAGGTAAGAAGGGTAAGGGAGTGAATGGAGGAAAAGGACCAAGGTTCATTCTTTTTGTAGGAAATCTTCCGTACGATACGCAACAGGCGGAGTTGGACGCACACTTCAAGAACGCCAAGCCGGACCGGATCCGGATCCGGCGTGAAAAGGGCATTGCCTTTTTGGAGTTTGACAACGATAACCAGGCCATCCAGAGCAAAATGGACCACGCTCTTGGAATGCATCACCTGGTTTTAGAGACCGCAAAATCAACGTGGAGCTCACGGTGGGCGGTGGTGGAAACTCCGAGGTTCGCCAGCAGAAGCTCAAAGAAAAGAACGATAAGTTGATGGACGAGAGGAAGGAGAAGGTCAAGAAGGAGTTGGCCAAGCGGAGCCTGAAGGAGCAGGGCCTGAAAGAACAGGAAAACGGTACAGGTGGCATGCATCCTGCGAGGGCAGCTTTATTGAAACAGTAGTGGAATTAGCATTAAAATACATACACACACACACGCATTATATATTAGAGTGGACACACGCTTGGCCATTTGCGACGGAGCTTAAAGGAAGGAAAGTCTATTTTGCAAGCGGTAAAGCAAGCAGGGGAACAAGCCCATCGTCTTTGGTTATGCGAAGTACAGGAGATAAGTTCGGCCCCTAACAGGTCCAAGGAGGGCGTGGTTGAAATGATGTCAACGCGATGCAACGGAGAACAAAACACACACATGGAAGGACATGGGGGATTTTTCTTTTAGCCAGCAGGAATACACTTGGAGTAGGGATGGAAGGAATCTGGGCAGTTTCAGGGCGAATGGCCGTCCAGCAGACCATCAATATATGCGAGGGGAGAGAGTCAGAGACACGAAACAAATAGGAACAACAATATTATAAAAAAAAAAACAGCCAAACAGAACCACCAGAACCCGGAATAAAAAAACAGCCAGTCTATAAGATCGAGCATTTCTTTGCCTTACGCACCTTGCGCTTTTTGTCTCCGGAAGAGCCCACCCCCGTGTTTCCATTGGCGCCACGTACCACGCTTCCAGTGCTGGACGAGTACTGGTCCTTGGGTTCTTTGGATACATTTGGAGGGTCCAAAACGGCCCGGATGGCGCAGTCGAAGAGTTCCTGGACACCAGTCTGGGTTGCGGCCGAGCACTCGACGTACTGGAAAGCACCAACGTCTTTGGCCAACTTCTGGCCCTGCAGTGTGGAGATGGGTTTCTGGCTCTTGGCCTGTAAGTCGTCCAACACGTGGGGTTCATCCCTCAAGTCAGTTTTGGTGCCAACCAAGAGAATCAAGATGTCACGTGGCGAATGATGCAAGATTTCAGGGATCCATTTCAGCTTCACGTTCTGGAAGGAGGTGGGACTCACCACGGAAAAACAGCAGATGAAGATTTCCGTCTGTGGGTACGATAATGGGCGCAAGCGGTCGTACTCCAGCTGCCCCGCCGTATCCCAGAGACCCAACTTGATGGGCTCGCCGTCCACCATCACAGAGGCCGAGTAGTTATCGAACACAGTGGGGATATAGTCGTTGGGGAAAGTGTTGGTGGTGTACGAGATTAATAGACACGTCTTTCCGACGCCTCCGTCTCCCAACACCACGGCCTTTATGCTTCTCATTGTTTAAAAGGGGTTATTAAGATTGCTAACGATTATGTGGAAGATTCCTAGAATGAGACGCTGCGTTGGTTTGCTCTAAGGGGTGTGGTTGTTTTTCAAGATCGCAGAAATATGCTGTTAACTGCCGAACCCTCGTATCTTAGAAAATACCTTGTTCGCACGGAAAAAGGACTGGGTGTAGATGTCTTGTAGTTTTTTTTTTTTTTTTTTTTTTTTTTTTTTTTTTCTTTGTGTGTGTGGGGGGGTTGCAGTGTATGCCTACACGAAAGTATGACGAATTTCGTCGAGCACTTGGTTTTGCTTTTTAAAGCGGTCTATCAGCGGGTAATTGTCAAGGTAAAAAAAAACACCACAAAGAGACAGAAACTGAAAGAGCTCGTAAGTGAGAAACAGTCCGGCTTTGTGACTTCAGGGATTCCAGGGATTTCACACCAAAACCAACGTTTGTTAAGAACACGGCTTTTTGTCGGTTCCTCGTCAAAATACCACAAATGCTTCGTGTTTGTGTTGCTGCTTATGAGCACTGGTGACTTTAGTCTACGAAATAGGAACATTGAAGGATGTTTTGGGGAGCGGGTCCGCCGGACTGGCGGTTCCACAGCGTACACATGTTTTCTTTTTGATTGCGAGCGGCATGGTGTGCAGGACCCGTGCATACAGGTAAACAAAGCAACTGTATATACCCAGAGCAATGTATGCACCGCGAGTACATGCAGGCGAGGGACAGCGAGTTGGCAAACATTTGCCGTCTTGAGTATATCTTGTGCTGGCCAAGTACGCGAAGATGCATTTTGTCCGTAAATTAGACCCTGAATGGCGGAGAAACTCAGATGTGCTTTGGTTACAGCTATGTTTTGATTATTTGCAAAACGGAAGGGTCAAGGGGCTTGTTATTTTTTGTGGCGTTTTCATGGGGTTCCGGGCGGTGTAATCCCTTCCGAAACGTGATTGAAACACGTTTTTTCTGTCATTGGGGGTTAGGATGATTTTACCAAGGGTGGGGTTTTCTGAAAAAGTTGTAAACTTCTGTTGTTCCTGGAATACAGTTCTGGAAGATTCCGGAGATTCGGCACACTCCAAGCTTTTTGCGTGGGGACTTCTTGAGTGCCAAATCCAAGCGGGATATTCTGCCGTTTTATTAGACTCCATGGTTTCTGGGGTTCTGTAAGATTGAAAACCGAGAAGAAGATACAATAAGATCAAGAAAACACTGGTAACCAGATGATGGCGATACATGTACTAACGTAATACAGGATATGCCGGTTAGAATTATGGCACATCCTGCCTTTCCACGATCCCACAGGTACAATTTTCCATCCCCAGTCCTTCACTTTTCATCATCGGAAAATTCTACCAAAGGGGCACCCGAATCGCCATCAGGATCGACGCCGTTGATCACGTGTCCGTGAATGACAATGCCCAAGACTGAGCTTAGGAGAAATGGCGCTTCGTTGTCATCTGTTCATACACTCGTGTGACCATAATAAGACCGCGATATGCACATAGTTCGCCCTTGGTTTATATGTTGAAAGAACAGTAGTCCGTTTTGGAGTCTTGCAGTTTGTTCCAGAAACTACCCTGGACAGTTACGGACTGCTCTAATTAAATGTTGATGGGAGGTGTACTTGGCAATGCTTTCAGGTGGTCTCCAAGTCAAATGTGCTAATACACCAAGGAAAAAGGGACAAACGGCTCTTATTGCTACTTTGCCCTCGCATCCAAGAAACCATCGGATCCCTGAGCCTTTAAATAGTCCAAAAATCCTCATTTTGTATTCCAATAATTGCACTGAAATTATCAACAGGACCCCTAGAACTGTTCTTGCTACTTAGACCGGGCCAGTTGCAACTCCCCCAACACCCACGTTCCAGTGCCCACACCAGTATTGGGCTCCTCACCAGTGCGTTTTTATTCAGGAGGAAATTTATTAATTAATACTGTTTTGATGCGCGAATACGTGTTGGAATGTAATGACAACAGGGTGTTAGATGCGTTTATCGTATCACAGGTCGCTACAATTCTGGAGGGAATTTGGAAGGTGGTTCGGCACAAGCTTAGTCCACCTTGTATGTAACTATATATATCACAACGCTTAAACTAGAAAAGGCCTTCTTCTGCTGTTCGGGAAGAATAGACTTTTCCGCACTGCTCGACGTTGCTCTCGGGTCGTGCACGTACCATATCCTATTTGGTAAAACCCCAAATCGCCAACACTCCCTGAAAACTATATCCTTTATTCTTTTGATTCTCTCACTTCGATTAATGGATTTAGTTTTTCTGTGACTTGGGGTTTCCTCGAACTGATCGCAATCTGTTCCTCCACATATACCTTCGCACCATTGCATTAAACGACACTGCAGGTAATGTCTTCGTAGACATGTCCGCAATGTTCCACACCGAATTTACGTATTCTAGCGTGTAGACGTTTCTCTCTATCTCGCACGTATCAATTTCATTCGAATGTCCGTCATCTTTCTTACCATCTTTCTTGTATGTTTGTCGATTTCGTTTGGCAGCATGCGATCACAGCCTGATTATCTTCTTATAATTTGACTAATTGGACCTCGAATCCAATTTCGCGTACGAAATCAATCAAATGCATTGTTTTATCTTCAGCAATAGATAACACAGCTAGTTCCGATGCTGTGGTACTTCTAGTTATATTCTTCTGCTTCTGGATAAGCCATTTCACTAGATTCATGTTCACATATTTTATCATACCAGATATCAGTTTCACGCCTGATTCCGGTGCAAATGATGTATCTGAAGAAGTTTTCACCACAATAAGTTTCCGGATTGGAACTATCTCGGTTCAGTAAACTGCCTGGTTGAGTGGCCAAGACCAGCCCTTTGATGTCGTAATCCACTTGTTGTTTGACATATAATTCCTCTCCCTGGTTGGTTGTTCGCTTAAACAGGCCAGTTGGTGTTCCACCGAATCTCACACCGTAACGTTCGAGGCATGGTGGCGTGGTCACAGTTTCGTTGTCACGTTTATATCTGTATTGATATTTGTTCAGCAACTTGCGACATAACTCTCCGTTTGTCAAGATGTATACCTTCTTACTGTCTGACGCATGTTTCTTTTTACCGGATTGGTATGCCCAAGCCTTCAAAACATCTTCCCCGATGCCGAAAACCTTGTACCACACACCTAGCTTTTTTATACTGCACCTTTTAAATAGTCTTCCTTATGTGTGTATACCCCTCTCGTTGGTATAATTGGTACATTGCTAGGTGTTGGTTTGATCTCAAAACCTCCATCTCTCTGAACTTCTCAAGTTCTTCTCTGCCTACTTCCATGCTTCAACATCGTTATGCTTCATCTTGATGTTGTTGATTCTCTTTAACTCCTGCGTATCGACATCGTGCTTATTTCGGTCACAAAATTTCTTCAGCACTGTTTTTCGCTTTGGTTTCTGGTTACTGCCGTTGTCACGTAACCTCTCTGGCAAGCCCACTTCTCTTCCGCATCTTGACCTGTGGCTATATACGTTAGTATTTCCCTCAGTCACCTCCAGTGGTTCGTGTCTGATATCCAGTGTAGGTATTCCCTTGGACTGGATAGGCTCTGGTGCACTCGGCTGATTTACTCCATACTGGGAACTTCCTACGGTGTTTCCGTCACAAGGTACACCACTTGCTTCATTGCCACTGGTTCCCAGGTAGAGTTTTCCCACTTCATGTACCAGAACTCCCAGGCTTCTGCCCGGTTGAGTCGCGGAATCAAAAAGTATTTCATCAACCATTTGGGGGATTCCCTCACAGTCATGTCCATCATCCTGAGCATGCGAGCCGGATGCGTTCAGGACTAGCGATGTGTGATTGATACCATTCTCATCCACGTGTACTAGCGGGACCCGCTCGCTTTCGATTTCTGAATCTGTTAAATCGATTGTAACGGGTTGGGTAGGACCGGCAACACGACCCGTAATATCAGAATTTGTATTAGTCCTTGAGGTTTCTAGCCCCATCAGACTAATCCCCGCTATACTACTCAGTGCGCTGTCTCGGCCCTCTTCGAGATCCATTTCCAGAGATCGCCGCGATGCTCTGTTCGTTTCACTCTGATCTGCACACTCGGCCAAAGGTTGTAGGATATATGACAAGTATTTATGTGGATGTTCGTCGGGTACTTCAACAGCTGCTACAGTGTTTGGCTGGTTTGGTTATGCGACGCGTCCACTTCAGTACGAGTCTTCCGCAGCTTCTGTCAAAGGTTCAGTTTCTAGCGCATCTGTATGTCATACTCGAGCAGTGGTGTTTTGTCATCTGTGTTCGTGTATGTCAACGTTTTCTTGTTTCACTATCGACTTAAAGAACTGCTCGACAATGAATATGTCTTTTCCTAGGTGTATCGTTTCAAGATTCGGACCTTTCCGGTTTCTCGATGCAACTAGGTTGAATCACATACCAGCGTCACCAGCACATGGGTCTGACTCATATGAATTATTGGGTTTTTGAATCCTTCTAGTTAATATTCGTTATTCCGCCAGTGTGATACGCCAATTCTCTTCGTTCCAAATAGGCAATCTTACTCGCCTCCCTGATCGAGTCCTATGCTAGGCTTTCGTCTCAGAGTATCCCCCAGATTCCCGATAGTTCCTCCCGAATATACCAACTGGTTCGTATTCAGTACCGTGCAGGGCACCTCCCTGGATCCCGGTAGGCTCTTGTGTACTAGGCGTGTTTTTCTGCTCAGTCATAGAGACGCTCAGATTATCAGGGTTTTTATTTACTCCTAGGTACGACTTCATCTCCAGGTACACCGCTGTTGAATTCATCGCCCTCCCTGAACTGAGGTGTTCCTTTTTCAGTACCAAATCCTCGCCGGGACGTCGTGCCCGGTAACGTCGAGTCGAAAGACTCCAATGATATTTCGTCGGCCAATCGGGGGTCCCCACCATGACCATGTCCATCATCCTGTTCATTCGAGCCGAGTGAGGTCAGGACTATTGATGAGTAACTAGTATCATTTTCATCCCCGTGTACAAAAGGCACCCGCTCTCTTCTCTGTTCGACATCTGCTCGTCTTCGAGGGCGGGTGGAGAATCAGATATTAACTCCAGATCAGATCTCATACCTGCCCTTGAGGTTTCTAGCCCCATCAGACAGGTAATCGTGGCATCAGGTCGTATAATATCTTGATTCTCATCGAGATTCCTCACCTAGGCTTGCCAACTTCCTCGGTTTGTTCACTCTGATATGCACTCTCATCGGAAGAAAATATCATTGAGGAATACGTCAGAGGTTTGTCGTCGGGTACTTTGACAGTCATCATCACGTCAGACTGACTAGGTGCCACGGCGGTTCCGCATCGGTATGACTCGTCCATTGCCCCCGTCAAAGGTGCATCTTCTAGCGCATCTTCATTTTCCTCGATTTCCTTATCGCTGTCGATTTATAGAACAGATTATATTCACAAACACCGATTGTTCTAGTTTCCCGATCATATCCTTATTATCTGCGTATATCTTTGGAGATACATCCTTTTCAATGATTAGAGTACAACAGTAATCCTTTAGATGTGTTATTAGCGAAAGCCCCATCTTTTCATATTGATCGCCGTTTCACAAACTTACAACCACCTTGTACCCAGCTGACCCATGGTGTCCGATGTAACTCCCTTGCACGGTGTTTCGTATTTTGTTAAATGTCGCGCCCGCCTTTCTTGCCTCTTATGCATTTCTTGTGGTTTTTCTTATTGTGGCAAGCAACGCGTGGGATTGCATTTCTTGACTAGATCCATTGTTATCCATAGTTTCGCTGCCCTGGTATACGTCGAAATGAACAAGTTTGTCCAACATGTGGTACTTCACTGATCGTATTGTTCGCAGGAAAGATCTCTTGTTCTCTTGGAGCTTGGGGTACAAAGCTCAGATTTTCTGCTTGTCCGTTGTGCCCCTAAATCATTCATAAAATATAGCGTTGTGACTAATGCTTTGACCGTGGTGATGTGTCTCATGTATGATGAGCACTGATGACGGATCACCAAGCCTTTCAGAGCATGCGACTTTGGGTTCCCAATAGGTTGATTGTTTAGGTATCTTCTCGCATCTCTCCCCTCCGAATCAAACTATCTCGTATCGTTTTGTTTTGTATGTGTAGCTAACGAGTATGATATTATCAAGACACTTCAGTTGTTCACACGCAGATTCAATATTCCGGTTCCTCTCTATATCTTCGATCACTCCTTCATTCCATCTCTATACCGTCTCATCAGTTTTCAAGTGTAAAACAATTTTCAAGGGTAAGCTTTTTCCGAACCGAACTTTGTAGATCTGTTATGACTGTCTTTCTTCTCTATAGGTAAATTACCCGTGCTGGTAAACATTTACTGATTATGACCTCCAACGGTCCTTGGTCAAATATCCTCTCCCTGTTGGCCAAGGAAAGGTTATAGTTCATATCAGTGTAATCAGCGTGCCTTAGTTGTCTCTTCATGGGTGGATGCCATGTTGTCGCGAAGTAGTAGCGATTTGACTTCTAATCTGTTGGAATGTAATGACAACAGGGTGTTAGGCTCGTTTAAATGACAATTCTGGAGGGAATTTCGCTTAGTCCACCTTGTGTAACTATATATCCTTAAACTAGAAAAGGCCTTCTTCTTGCTGTTCGGGAAGAATAGACTTTTCACATTGCTTGACTAAAAACCCCAAATCACAACAATACGCCCTAAAAAATTTCATCGCGAACATAAACAGAGAAGAATACGCCTCGCAATTAGTAAAGACAGATTCTCAGTGGAACAATTTATTATTTTTGCATGGCAAAGCACTTCTTAGCTACCACTGCCGTTTCTGCACTTTCCGAGCCTGTTTTCTAGGGCTAATAAAGTGGTGACGAAGAAAAGAATTGGTTACCTTGTACAATCAAGAAACCGGGAATTCTCCGGTCGTGAGGCATCCATACTGACGAATGGGGAAAATTTGCATGAGATTTCGGTAACGCAGATGAGATGGAGGGTAGTTGACCAAACAGATTCATTAGTTGAATCTGAAGCAGATGTCACTGTAACCTTTTAGCATATTCATTGATTAAGATTTTCTTTATTGTTAGTAAAGAAACACCAACACCACCATGTAAAAAAAGTGCAATATGAATTATTTTTTGGTTCTTGCGTCAGAGTAAAGTCTCTTCAGAGCCTTTATACGAAAATCCCACCAGCACCACCCGTGTTGGGGAAGTATCCGTTTGACCGAGTGTTGATTCGTGCGACCATATCGAATACTTTTGAAACCACCAAAATTGCCAATATTTCACCAGTGTCGAGGTAATGGAAAATAAGATTTAACCCAATAACCGGTCGAACTGCCCGTTTTGGAGAGATCCTCCGCGTACATGTCTAATTTTGGC
This sequence comes from Metschnikowia sp. JCM 33374, assembly GCA_005406065.1. Lineage (NCBI taxonomy): Eukaryota > Fungi > Ascomycota > Pichiomycetes > Serinales > Metschnikowiaceae > Metschnikowia > Metschnikowia sp. JCM 33374. The sequence continues at coordinate 15,178 of BIMT01000068.1, forward strand.
TTCGTGTGGAGGCGGAGAATCACCCTCCCGCTTCAGACCGTGTTATCCTTGATCTAGCCGGAACTCTCCCAATCAAGGCTGTGTTCAGACGAATATGGGTCGTTTATGTGCCCAAATATTTGGCGAAGTTCTGCGGGGGCCCTTTTTCAACCGAAACATGAAAACGATCATATTCACTTAAAGCATCTGTAGTAGCTCCGGCTTTTATCCCCGTTCGAGATCAAACGTACTTAGTATCGCTCACTTCTTCAGAGTTTTGGCCAGAGTGGTATTATCAGCCAAACCATGTTGCACATTCTATGGGGAGAGATGCTCAAAACGCTTACGGTACTCTACGGTACTCTACGGTACTCTACGGTACTCTGGGGCTCTACGGTAATACTCTACGGTACAAACGCTGCCATTTGGTACTTACGGTACTCATTGCTGGTACTCTTTTAACGGTACTCTAATATCGTTCTATTACTTGATCGTACGCACGATCTTCTTTCAAAGTGTAAATCAGGAATGTACATTCAGTGATGAAGATGAATCAACGTCGATGGTTTTGGGGTGTCGGTTGGTCAGCCTCCCCTGTCGGTATCTTGGTCAGGCATTTCTTCGGGCATGATGATCCCTCGTGATTTGAGTATTGCCAACATCTTTATCGTGTCTTACAGAAGCAACCACTCTTTGTGAATCTGTTTCCTACTCGAAAAAAGCGCCTTTGAAGTCGCTGAGAGCGGCTACAGCAAAGAAATCCTGCAATGTGGGAAATGAACCGACACTTTTGGGTCTTCAAAATGAAATGACATCTTGGCTCTCCTTTCTTTCTTTTCATTGACGAAACAAACCCTTCAACATCTTTCAAATGAACCACGTGCAGTTCAACATGATCTTTCAGTTAATTCACCTCGAACTTCATTTTGTACTTGTGGTGGGCTTAAAAAGAGAATACCATGGGTCGAGTGCATTAGCAAGATCGAGCACTTTGTTTGACTCGTGTCATAATGTATCGGGTAATATTGAAGCAAGTCTTTCCTCGCCTCCTCGAAGCCAAACGCATCGAGAGGACTTTCTATCGAGAGTCTGCCGTCCTTCAAGGAATTCAATTTAGTTAGACGTCAGAAATTATGGGGATCGTTTGATTAATTGTAGGGAAGGACGATGGTCGAACTCTTAAAGTAGGAGCCCGAAAGTTTTAAAATATCGCGAGGTATCTCCAAATCCCAATTGCTACTGGTAAGCTCAAACTTCTCGAGATCAGCCGTATGTTCCGAGACTTGCCCATAATTAATCTCCATTCTTGGGCGATTTCCATTCGAAACTGAATGAAGCGATCGAAGGCCACCTGGGCGTCGTTATGTGTCAACATGTTTGGCAGATACCCGAGGTGGGTTTAGCCATTTATAACAAAATCTTTGAAAGTATTCTTCATAGCATGGCAATAGTTTATCAGAAGAATGTGCTGAAAACATTTGAGAGATATTGGGCTTGGCCAATTTGATGCTGAGGAAGTGTTCAGAATTAAAATTTCAAGTTCCAAAGTTTGAAAAGTTACCAACAGAATGGATGGTTTCTTCGGGATATCTGGGCAAATCTGGTGGTATGGCTTTCATAAAGCCTCGGTAGAAATCAAGTCTCCACCTTTAAACTTTGTGAGGCGTGGGAGAGTTTGAGGCATAAGCTTCACAAAATCTACATGAATATACCTGGGAAAACTTTTATGTATCAGATACGAACGTTTCAAAGATACACCATATAAAAAGCCATCGTGCCTGCGCTCACTTTGAGCAAGTCTACACTGACAATTTGCAAGAGTTGGTACCTCTTATAGCCTTCATTTTTCGGGACTATTTGACGAAAATTACGAGGATTTACAGGAATTTTCAACAAACCCGCTCAAAATCACTTCGAAGGAGTATACCCCCCTCCCATCTCGACACGCGATCACTAAAGCCAAAACTAAAGAACATTCGGATGGAAGTACACAGAATTGCGTGGACTTGAAAAAGTTTCCCACGAGTGATATTCAGGAAGTGATGATAAAATGAGTTTCTTGATGTTTACATTACAGTTTTGTCAAATAGTGGATAATCGTGATGTTATGACGAAACTTCCCCATCCTTCGGCAATGCCATATTGACTGACGATGACGATGGGTCCAAATTCGGGCTTCATGTTTTGTGATTTTTGACTCCTCAAGCACAACAGCGCAAAATTCCAATCACCCAAACATATGAAATAAGTGATCTGTTCGATAGTGCACTTTCCTGTATTACGGAACGGCGTTTTACGGCCCCGCTGGGCTTATCGCGATAAAGAAAGTACGAGCAGAAAAAAGACGAGCGTGAAAAACAGAGACGAGCAAAAAAAAAGGCGAAAAAGAAAAAAAGAAAAAAGAGAGAGAGAAAGAGGGAGAAGGAAAGAGAAAGAAAGAAAGAAAAAAAAAAAAAAAAAAACAAACATGGAAAGTTGAAATACACTAGATTCCTTCCTCAACAAATATCCTTATACCGAGGCAGCGCCAAGTAATCACCAAGTGCCGTGGTCGGATGCAGACCTTATCGGAATCTTCTGCGCATCGCACTGCACACGTGACTTGGATGGGTGGAAAATGCTCAAAAGTTAGGACCGGAAAAATCCCAAGCTTCCATCACCACGAGCCGAACACTTTCTTTTGTGTCCTATTAGCGAATCAGACGTTTAAATACCGGCGTGATAGTTCTAAGTCAGGCCCTTTATTTCTTTACCACCGTGGAATACTTTTGAAACACACTTGAAACACACTTGAAACACGTTTGAAACACCCAAATCACTCGCAATGGCTTACAAAGATTTGGTCCCCGTTGGAACTGCTCTCATCATCGCCGCCACGTCGTTTGGCCTTGGTGTTGTCTACTCAAACTCTGCCTACGACTACGGCACCTTATGGAACCCCTCGGAGGCCGGCTTCGAGCGGTCGTTGGCGCATTATGCCCACTGGGCCACGTTGCCCATGCATATCCACTACATCTTACATTTCGTGATTGGCTTGGGCTTGATTGGCTGCTTCATTAAATTGTACAAGCCTTCCGAGGAGGTGAAGTACTTCGAGTACGGAACCTTGGGAATGATGATGGTGGCGATTATTATCTACTTGACCAACTTGCGTATCGGCTCGCACTCTTGTGTTTCTGGCGAATGGGGAGATGTCGACGCTTACACCGGAATCAATGTCATGGCTGCTTCGCAATTCATGATGGTGATTGTGTTGGTGGGAGTCTTGGTGTTGCAAGGAGGCTTGTACTATGCTGAGTGGTACGAGAACAAGATCCAGAGGGAGTTTTTGGAGAAGGAGGAGGCTGCCAAGGCCGCCAAGGCTGCCAAGGCTTCCAAGCCCACGGAATCTGCCGAGCCCACCGACGAGCCTAAGGCTGTGTCTTCTTCTGTGGAGACCAAGAAGACCAAGGCCAAGAAGAGAGCTTAGGAAGTGTTTAATAGACCGGTAATTGAAAGATATTAGTTGAATATGCTGTAGAGTGGATGTAGTGAAGCACTTACTTTGTCGATGTTTTTGTTTGCGTTCACGTATTACGGTATCAATTTGCGTAATGTAGATTACTCAAAACACCACGTTTACGCGACACGCTCACCAAGGATTGCGTAATGCGCTACGTTTGCGTAACAATTATTGAAAAAAAAAAACATTTTGATGCCGCGTGTTTACCTGTTTAATGGCGAAAGAGCCACTTCAAGTTTCATTCCCCAGGGAAAAAAGCCAATGCTTTAGGTCGGGTTATATGAATAGTGCCCTCCGAGCAATTCGGTGCCCTACGCCAATTTGAAGAAGACAGGCATTCAAAACATACAAAAATCAAACTATGTCTCAGCTTGAATCTTCCCTTGTATTTGTTTGGTTAAGAAGCTTAAAGGAACATATAATGCCTCCATGGGGAGCTTGCAATGGAGAAAGATGCGTTTTCAGCCATGTATTATTGGAGTAAATTTGACCTTGTGGAAGCGTATCCCACAATATTTTGATCTGACTGATGAGAGACTACCGGTGCATTTGTCAGCATCAAAGATTATGTTTTGATTTAATCGGTGTTAACTTCTCAGCTGATCCATACCATCCTAGTTGGCGGAGTGTTTTTTAGTGCGTAAGTTCACAAGAACATTTCAAAAAGTTTGGGGAGACTGTGACATCGCATTTCTCATATATCTCCTAGGAAAAGAAGGTGATTATCAACTACGACGATACGATTTACACGATGTTGAAGTCTCGCGGGCATATACCGAACTAAATGGATATTCTCCACAGGGGCTTGAGGTTGACAATGGGGTCGGGGATCAACAAAGTGGTAGAGGACGGAAGTCTAGACGTAGCCCCTCATTCGATGATTTTAATAGACCCGAGAGAACTGTGATTGATGATGGGACCTTAGATTAGCTAGATCACTTGTCTGATGGACCCGAAACTCACATTAAACAAAGTCATACGGGCTCTGATCGACTTACACTGAGGGATGTATTTATAGAGCCTCTTTCCCTTTTTAACTGTTAGATTGGTTTAAATCCTCTGTTTTTCAACAAATAATCAGTGCAATACGCTATTACGCATTTGCAATACGCTACGCATTACGCTTAGGTGGATTTTTTGGAAAAAGCATTACGCAGTTTGTTACGATTACGCAATCGATTTTCTGCTTTAGGTCCATTTTTTTCGTCACGCGCGTAAAGGCGCCGTTACGTTCTACACCACGGTGATGTGATAAATCCACGTTTTCGGGGCCAGTGCGCACCCCAGTAATCGTGGCCGCACGACCAATCAGAAAAAACATAAAGTAACTGCCTCGCATCTCGCCCCACCCACAACCTTCCAGGCAAAACACAACCAAATTCTTCAGTATGGGCGTTGCAGACCAAGTTTGGGGAGAGTATCCCGTCTACTACAAGCAGCCAATCAGAGTATGTATTAGCGGCCGCTAGTTTTCATGGGGTCCATAGCTGGTTTCCACCACTGGCTTGTGCGGCAATAGTAATATTGCTGTAATGCGGTGATGTTTCTTCAAACGCCCCCAATCTTGACTTCTTCTTACTAACAATTGTAGTGGATTCGCTACCACACACACACCAAGCCCCACTTTGTGTTCTCGGTGTTTTTCGGTCTTTCCGGTCCTCTTCTTTTGCTTGCTTCCCCACTCAGGGAAAAGTACCTCTATGCCTCGCATAAACCCATTCCAAATGTGTACCCATTGCCTACAAGGGAGAGGGATGCTAGCTTGGCTGGGTTTGACGACGAGTAGAGACCGTGCATGGGAGGACACTGACTGAAAAAGCATAACAATACATATTTAATGAAATTTCTTGAAAACCACCGCTTTCTTTCTTTTTTCTTTTTTTCGCTGGATGTAGTTTTATGACGATGGTCAGTTCCTTAGCAACCGATGCATTGCACGTGTGGACTGGTATTTTAGGCCTCTGGGTCCGGGACGAATGATCCTTCCTGAGAATCCACAAATCCACCGGGCATGTAGATTTATTCATTGGAGAAGATACAAATATCTTCCTCCTCCTTACGTTTACGAAACACGAGACATATACTGCTTGCACGGTTTTGACGGGCCGGCCTGCCTTCTTCAAACCTTGACCTTTTTTAGATTACGCGTTAACCGACCTTGGGTAAAATCGTGTTTGTCCCATTTGAGTATCCTAAGAGGGCTTAGCATCACGTTGGAAAATGAAAATTCATCAAATCATAGTGAAATTACACATTTTCACCTTCTTCTAGCTGGACATCTGCTGCGTGCCTGGTTAAACCACCGCAATATTTCTATATCTCTGATTCTGCAGTATATCTTCTCCGTGTCTACCAATCACTAGATGTGCATTCTAGTTTAAATAAAAGTGAAGAATTTTCCCTACTAATATAGCCATATATCTAGTTATGATATGTAGGATATTGTTAATTGGAAGGCTGTAGCGGCATGTTCGAGTAAACAGAACGGAATCATCAGGCTGAACCCTCAATACACACACGGTTTAACATCAATTTATTTACCGGCCATGCAATTTTTTCTGGGACTTTTAATACCTATTCCTTAGGAAAAGTGATAGTCCCAGAAATACACCGTTTAGTATATGTGGCTGGGCTCAAATTTCCACCCAACACAGCTTAGAAAACCAGAGTCACGAATACACAATTAGACCAGCCAATGTTCCAAAACATGTCCCATCACGTTCCACCATAATGAAACGACCTAAACACTTTTTTAACCCTGAATCTCTGTACCCTCTTATAAAACGCACTGAGAGTTAATTGTTAGATGAAGAAGTTTGGGAAAGGTTCCGGATAATCCGTACCCCCAGTCAACATAGGCTACGTTCTGCTTCTAAAGCTCACGCGATTCAAAGTAAAACACTTAATCGTTTCATTGTATGTTCCATTTCCCGAGAAGTATTCAACGTGTCGTTTTTAGTAAAACGGTCCAACTCGTCTATTATTCTACTTTTGGAATACCACGAAAACCCTCGGAAAATACCCAAACCCCTTCCGAATGAAAAAGGTGCAATGGCATTCCTCATTTACAGGCTGAGGCGACTTTCCATGGAAAACTTACACCCCCTGTGATTTTCCTTGTAATTTTCCTTGTAATTTCCCTTGTGGTTTTCCTTGTGATTTCACCAAGAAAGTGGTTCTCGAATTTTCATCAAACAAACGCACGCTAGCAACAGATATAAAAGGCATATAGTCCCCAGTAAGCCAGAACAAACACAACCAAAACGTACCACAATTTACCCAAAAATGAGATTGAAGCTGATTTTCTTTGCTTGTTTGTCCATCCCCTTGAACATAAATGCCTTGCTTCTGGAGGAAATGCTAACGCAAGTACCAGACACGGCTTCTTCAAAACTCATCAATGCCACCAAAACTGACCCCTTCGAATATCTCGACCAAAAGATCGAATATTTCTTCTCGGACTTGACCTCTTTTATCAATGAAACAGGGGTAGATACCGAGGGGATTGCGAGTTCTTCAGAGAAGATCCGTGCCCAGCTTGAAACCCTTGCACAAGACGTGGAAAAAGCCGTCCCTTTTAACGTACATCTTGTGCAAAAGCTCAGATTCACTACTTTGATGTACCAGGCCTTGAAAGAGTGTGCCGAAAGCTTGCGGTTTTTTCACCTTGCTACCACCGACCAGAAATTGGTACGGCAAATGGTTGTCCTTTACGTCCAACTCTTGGCTTTACATGATTGCGAAGGTATCCCCGATACCACCATCAAGTTTTACAATGAAAACGTCGAGTATTTCATAATGATCCATGATATATGGACAAGGCAATTTCAAAAGTTGGTCGATGTGCCTCTTAGCGTACAGTTCATTTTTGATAATGAGGCTTATAAGACAAGGAATCTTCTCAGAGTGATGAAGGGCCATATCAAAGTTAAGGAATGAGAGTTCACGGGGAAACTTCTTTTTGAAGAGGTGTGTCGTGTGTTTGAGGGAGGGAGGTTTTTATTGTGTTGATTTTTATAACAAGGTCTATTGTGCTAGTGCTTTCCAATAATAATTTTTGAACTTGTAAAGATACCCCTGATGCCCGAATAATAGAAGCTTATGTATCAAGGCGTCTTTGATGCCAATTATGAAAAGGGTGAATTTCTCGAGGCTGTCGATTTTTAATGAGCAATAAATCAATCAAGTCTGTTGATGAGAATTCCAATTATGCAAATGACAATGCACAGCTTCGTTTCAACTCCTTGGTATGTTTTGGTCGAGAAACCTGGAACTGGTGCCAGTATAACAAAGCAGTGAAGATCACCAAATCTCGTTTTCTCCTTATAAGCCTCTTTTTCTGACACGTGTATGTTTTGAAAATTCCAAGGATAAAATTTAGGAGAGCAACCGCCCAAGCTCTTCCAAAGAAACGGTGTTTTCAAAGGATGGAATTAAGTCCGGTTTGTGTGGCTGGTGAATGGTGAGACAATGGGGAAACACTAGGGTATCGCCCAGTGCCTTCATTTCATCATTAAAAGGCGAAAAGGGGTTTCTTCTTTTTCAATTTACTATATTGGCCCACGCTATGGAAAATTCTACTTCACTCACTAGAGAAATACCATTTCCAAACCACCCACAGGCTCTATATAAACGTGGCACGATCCAGCCAGATGGTTGCGGTGTCTCATTTTTCTTCCCGTCCTCCTACCCAGTCGCTTTACCTCCCGATGATATTTCAGCCAGTTTTCCTTTGGGCCTTCCAGGCCTTTATCCCTTCCACGCTAGGTTTAACGGGTGCAACCACAAACACGGGTCCCGGTATGGCACCATATGAGAACCCTGGAAACCATTCAAACGTCCAGGCCCAAATGGAATCTTTCGTCGGCCAATTAAGGTCTTTAATCTACCATACGCATTTTAATTATCCCAAGTTCGAAGCCAATGCCGAGGTTTTGGACAAGCAAGTCTCGCACATTACAGCGTCGTTCAATGAAGTGTCGCCCCGCACCAAACACCTCTCTAACCAGTTTAGATTCACCACAAAATTGTTTGAGACGATGGCGGTGGCGGCAAAATATATAAGGTCCAAGAACATGTTCGGCGAGCCCTATTGCAGCATGGTTCGGGAGATCTGTGACCTCCATGTCACGGTGTTGACCATGTTCAATTCGCACGGTCTTCCCGATAAAGTATTAGTGATTACTCCAAGAAAGTTGCGCATTTCTCTGGTCGATTGCGTCGATTCAGCGATGAACATTTGAAGGTTCTTTTTTCGGCACAGCCCCAGGTGATAATGTTGGTGTGGAACCATTTTTCCAGGGCGGAAAACGCTCTCCAAATCTTGGAAAGCAAGAAATAAAAGTCTGGTGGAGAACACTAATAAAAATGGTCACTTACGCTTCTGATTAATCATAGGGTCAACCTGGTATTTACCATAATGATATATATAGATTGTCAGTTCATTGGTAAGGACCAGTTTTGATTGGAATGGATATATCGACTACTTTTTTACTACATATATCTTTTCGAAATTTTTGCTGACATCCACATTTAGTTACACTGGTAAAACTAAAAAATATATACTCTCGATTTTTTTTGAAAGCCAGGGGTGGAACTGGTCCGCCCCTCGAGACACTTCCCCGTACAAGTGGTTTTTCAGACATCGTCCCGGACCGGAACATCATCATTTACAGAGCCATCGCTTCCAGCTTTAGTCGGGTATCTAAAACAACCAATTTGTTGATTAGCGGGCACTCTGTCATGAGCCGTCCGATTCAGCCGGAGATGCCACGCTCGAGCAGCACACTCTCTAGTGAAGTTCTGTTCTGAACCTCTATCATCAAAACCACAAGAAAAATACCCCAAGCAACAATCACAAAACATCTCTCTCATCCTCGTTTGAGACCAAAAGGCACTCGATCTCGCTCATTTCTTCAGAAGCTTGGACTTCACCGGCGCTATCTTGAATATTCCCACCGTACTGGATAGCCATGTAAAGAATCAGTAAGGATTGTCACCTCGGCTCTAAAGGCGACTTGAGAATAGCCAAAACTCTCACCGTACTTGGATCAACCCGAGAAAATAAAGACCCAGACGGTGCAGACATGCCATCATAGATCAGAATATTTTGCCATCCGGCAAATGGTGGGAGCTTGCCTGAGGCTTATAGAAGCCAACAACGGAAAGAGAACGCCGACACAATTGAGCTATATATAGCATATTCTCGATCTCGTTGTCAACGCCTTCAATCAGAAGGCAGGGACGAACTACTGTTACAACCTGCTGACCCGTAAAGACTGTGTAACCTCCTGACGCATCTAACACGGGTTGTCATGAATTGCAGCAGGTGCTCCTGAATCTATACATCAGCACCTCCAAGGCGTGCTCCGGCCTAAGCTCAGACTGCCGATCCCATTTGAACACGCAAAGTTTTTACATATATCGAACGAATAACCTAGGATATATTATTTTGGAGCCAAAATCGACCCCTGGCAAATGGCAAATATATTAAGATATAGCTCAAAATACATAAATTTCGCACCTTACTAATTTTCACTGATTACCGAAGATGAAATCAGAAACATTTTGCAGCCACCGTATTTCCGCGTCACGCCAAGGTCCCTAATCCACCTAAGGCCAGAGCACCACACCCCATCTACTGAAAAATATAAAAGGGGTCTTTCCATAACGAAACGCGGCACTGCTTCTTTCGCACCCCGCTGCAGAATTACGTGTACATTCTTAAAAAGTCGAGTGGAATTGTGATTGTAGTGCTTATACATTGGCGTCTTCATCCACATTTCCCCCACCGCGTCGATTCCTCCACTTGCAGTGCTTATCGAGCAATACCGTGACAGGCTCCCATATAATTCTTACTAAAATCTCTCGAATATCGATATTCTCAAAATCACCATGGGCAAAGAATCATAGACCACACAGTCGCGCTCCTAGAGCGCACCCTCAAACCGTCCTCGAAATATTCCACTACGGTATATTCTTCATCTAACTTCCCCGCCCAGCCAAAACAGGAAGTAATCTTCACAAAAGAATCCAAACTGCCCGCCCACTCCATCCATATTCCCCAAGAGACTTGAACCTCCTTACATCCCTGACATAAATACCCCCACACACGCAACAAAAAAAAAAAAAAAAAGACGAAAAAAAAACACTAAAATAAAAAACGGTCGTGCGCGGCCCATCGGATCAAGACTGAGAGGAAAAAAAATCCACCCCTCGCATCTGTCCCTCGTTACACCCTTTTGGCACCGTCTTGCTACCACAATGTTCACATCAGTCTGGCGCCACACCGTGGCCCCCATAAGCCGCCGAGCTGGCCACGCGGCCCCCGTATCTGCAGCCGTTTTCAGCGCCAGAAATTTCTCCGTTTCAAGCCAAAAACTCGCCAGTTTATTTGGGGAGGTGACCAAACCCAGCGACACCCCGCAAAAGCCCAACGAAGTGGCCAAAACTGACGACTCCGGCGTCCCACAACACCCCAAGGACGACCCCAAGTTGCAGGAGTACTACCTCGAAGAGGCCAAGAAGAGCCACATCACCACAGACAAGTATATCAGCGCCCTCAAAAGAGAGCTTTTCAATGCCAATGTGGCCATGCACGGATTCTTCAAAAACGGCCACGTGGTGCAAGCCAAGTCCACGGGCAAGAGTTACCAGTTGAAGTTGACGCCCGAGGAGATTGATATTCTTGAGCCCTCGGTATACGTGGAGTCGGCGCGGATCAAGTCGTCGATGAAAAAGGCCACGCTAGTCAACCGTTTTGTGCGTGGAATGGAGGTGCAAACCGCCATCAACCAATTGCATTTCAACCCCAAGAAAATGGCCACCGAGTTGGAGCGCTTGTTGAAACTGGGCTTGCAACAGTGCCGTGAAGCAGGCTACCGGGAAGACGGCCTCTATATACAGGCGCTCTGGACCGGTTCCGACGGCCAATGGGTCAAACGCCCGGACATTAAAGGCCGTGGCCGTACCGGTATTATTGAGCACCCGTACGTTCACTTGAAGGCGATTTTGCGTACGCAGCAGACGAAAAAGAGAATTGCGTGGGAGAAGGAACAGGCCCGTGTTGCTGCCAAGCCCCGCTCCTTCTTGAACAACGCTCCATTGAACTTTCCTGTGAGGGGTTTGTACAGATGGTAGAAGCATGTAAATAGCTGGAAAAGGGGTCGATATCTGGGGCCAAGCCTGCGTCCTAGTGTGTTCCCCGGAATGTATACATAGGTATGTATTAATGTACAAAAAGATAGGGTTGTGTGGGTGTCACATAGGCTTTAAAAAAAAAGAGAGACGTCAGTGGAACTCACTGTTGGTATGACACCCCGCGTTGCCTCCACGTCTCAAACTCACGTCTTGAACTCGCGTCTTGAACTCACCTCAAATAAACAGCTCGGAATCCAGACATTCTTCTATCCCAATAGAATCTGTCTCAGAGCCGCCAGAAAGCTCTTCACAAGAACCAGCAGTGGCCCTCCCGTTGGGAAACACCTCACTCGTCTTCTTCTCCACGGGATCGTGCATCTTGGTTGTGTTCACCAAGTTTTGCCACACGGGAATCATGGTATAACTTCCCTGGTCTGAACGTCTTCTCAAGATTTTGAGCTCCTTCAAATGGTAGTCTGAGCTTATTGAATTGTTTCTTCTAGGAGAAGTCCCAACTGGCGCCCTATCGACCTCATCAATCACATGGCTGCTTCTCTCTTCGGTTCCCAGGCAAACATCATCGACTCCGAAGCAGAACGAGTACCGTTTAGGTCCCTTGACTAGCAACAATGGCTTCAAGGGGATTTCAGGCTCTACCAATTGAGGTGGGCCAATCGATCTTGCGGACTGGCCATCATTCCTGCGTAATCCCGTAGTACATCTGCTAACCACATCACTCAAGATCATGGCAGACTGGCTCACTTTGGTAAGGCGGTCATTTTGCAAAATGTACGAAGTCATCGTTCTAGCCACATGGGTATATTCTGGGGCTTCAGTTTGGCCGGAAAAGTTATTGATGAAAAAATTGGCTTCATCGGTGATGTAAATGGTCTCGAGGCCGTGGTACTGCTCCATGAGAGAATCCATGTCGATGGGCGAGCTTATGGGCATATTGTATTCAGCCTGGAACGGAATAGGAGAAGGGGCGTAATAAGGGGGGCTCTGCAAGCTACCAAGGGTCCTGCCCTTTGTGATTGTCACCCCAGAACCCAAAGTGTATGTGAATTCAAACCCAGGTTCATAGTCAAAGTCACCCCGTTTAACGACATCAGGACCAAGTCCAAGCTGTAGCTTCAACTTGTGCACGCCATCTGATATCCTAATATTAAGAGACTTTTCTCTGGCCCGTTTTTCCAGACGTTTTTGAATCCTCATTTTGCCTTTCAACTTCGACGCCCCGCGTTTGATTTTGCCCGAGATTTTGCCCCGGAGGCCGGACTTAAGCGAAGTACTGGAAGAGAGTGTCAGATCGTTTCTGTGAACAAATAAAGAGCCAGACTCACGGTCTTGGATGGAAAAATATTCTTGTGCGCCTGAGTTGTGTGGGTCCACAAGAGAGGTGGTGGTGGCATCCATGAGGAACATTTTACCACAAAGCAACGACAACACCCATTCACGAAGTCTGACGTCAGAGGAGAGACCACAAAGCTTGTGCCATATTTTCATAAGGGTGCCTCTGAATCCAAAGGCGACTTTTTGGAAGTGGATGTTTGGCATATCGCCTTCAATGGTTGTCTTTGGTTTGTTGATATCAATGGCAGGTGTTTCAGTAGGTGGATTGGGACTGGTAAGCTTGTTTGAGCGAAACATGCGGAACTTTTTCATGAAAGCCATAATGAAATAAGCTTTGGCGATGGTATTAACAAATCAAGAGCCAAAAAACGAAAAATATTTGTCCAGGTGGGAATCTCCTAGTAAATAAATAGCTTTCTGTTTTGTCAGATGCTCTCAGAATACGCTATGCATAGTGTCATCATAGCTTAAAAGCAATTGTTAGCATGTACACCTTGTTTTTATCCAAATTGGGTATTGGAATTGATCGCAGGTAAAAAAAAAAAGAGTGAACGTTGGTGATCCCACCCCAATAATTTGGTGTATGCCAAAAAAGAACCCTCTGGAATTTTGCATCAGCGTGACCAATATTACACATAATGGTGCTTACACTGCCGACGCACTATAGAACAGCATCCTGGGTTCTTGAGGATCAAGGGGTTCAGAACATAGAGCTGTCCCGTATTATCGTACAAGCCCACAAACTCAAAATCAAGGCGCCAGTGGTGTCAAAGAACCGTCTGAGGGTATGTGGCCTTGAGAAGCGATTCGACTTGGTTGGTATACTTTTAGCACATGTGATACCGCTGGAGATAAACCGAGTCTGGCAGTTTGCTCTGCGTGTCTCCTTTTTTCTTGTTAGTCTCTAAGCGGTCATTTTGCAGCAGACTTCAATTCGGTATTTGGTCTCGCGCACGCTTATATGAATAGGTTATGCTTCCTGTGTCTTGGGAATGGCGTTTATTCTGCCGAAAGTGCAAAATGGAAGATGTGGCTTTGGCATGGATCAGGTGGACATGGTTTGTTGATTTGGCCACAAATTGGTCAAGCCTGTGTGAGAATCACTTAAGAGAATCACATAATCCCAAGTGTTTCTGGTATTTGCATATGGGTGGCCATATGTCCCAGGGAAGGATAATGAGGGTTTGTATTGCATCATCAAACCTTCCAGTGTACACGCTTTGTACTGGCGGGAGTCTATCAAATCGAGGACGCCCATAGGATAAACGCTTGTAGCTCTGGTTCTTTGGATTTTGGCACTGCTTTATCATCGGCGCTATGTATAACGAAGGAGAACAACCAGAAAATCATCGCCGGCGTCTTTTCCGTCATCCGTTTATGAAATTTCAGCGGTCCTGATTAACTGAGTGATAAAGGTGCTTTCTACAAGGAGATCAAAAGGCGGCGAACAGGTGTGATGTTTACATTCGATTCGTCAATTGCATCAACAATGGAACTCCCTCCAGCCCGCCAGCCCGCCAACATGTCTCGACATCAATGATCCATAAATGATCCATCAATGATCCACCAATGAACCTTCCACACTAAATGAAAGGCGGTATTTGAGGTATTTGACTCGGGAGACCCGGTCCATAGACCACGCAATACCCTCGTGGAGCCATTTGAATACACAAAAACCAGCCCTCGGCCTTCGTTTTATCTTTCCTTCCTACCTTGTTATTCCCCCTGTTTGGTGCATCCCCTTTGAAATAAACCATTCTAGGATGTACCAGAAACAGCCGCCTTTTCTATGCCATAATCCTTTTTCTAGAATCTTTCTTACGATCTTCTCTGCTTCCCAGGGTCCGTCCGCCCGTCGGTCCGCCCAGCGCTCTCTTGAAAAGAAAGACTGAAAAGAAAGACTGCGGGTTTCTTCAAACTGAGTAGTGGAGATTTTCTTCCTCACAAATTGCTAGCTTAAGCCCGCGCACACACCTCCAAACCCAACTCACGCTTTTGATACGTATATGTTTTTGACTTTTTGACTTTTTGACTTTTGATTTCTTGAACTTTTTTGAATTTTTTTTTGAATTTTTTTTGTTCTATCTTTTTCTATTTTCCCAACACAAACCCAAAAGATTAGTCCATTGATGCACGCCCCAAAAGATTGACC
Organism: Metschnikowia sp. JCM 33374; assembly: GCA_005406065.1. NCBI lineage: Eukaryota > Fungi > Ascomycota > Pichiomycetes > Serinales > Metschnikowiaceae > Metschnikowia > Metschnikowia sp. JCM 33374. The sequence goes on from BIMT01000068.1 coordinate 30,303, forward strand.
CCTTTTATGAGGCCGGTGCCGAGAATTTCATTAAACCGCCTCCTCAACCATGCCGTGCTTTTTCTATGGCGTATTTCTTGCAACCACTGAAGACCCTTTTTAATCCTGCCCTGGACAACCCACCCGGCCGCCGCGTTTACCCCCGCCTTCCCCTTTCGGATGGACCTGCGTGGGGTATTGTGCTAATTTATTGCGACTTATGAGTGACTAGTCACTGCCACGGCTGCTGCACTTAGGGAGACATTTGAGGCATTTGGGCCTGACTACGCTTAGAGCTATTTCGGGACTTCAACGAGAGAGACATTGCCCCAAGAGACATTTCCTTCTACAGATTTGACGAGACATTACGCTGCCCCCATATGGAGTCATTACGTTGCCCTCGAGACATTACGCTGCCCTCATATGGAGACATTTTGTGAGACATTTTCCCAGCTGATTATCGGGTGACTCCACGGCCTAGGATAAAATACCCCTAGCAACTCAACATTGCTTCTTTTCCTAAACGGAGACCCCCAATTCCCAACTCGATACAAAACCACATCGCCGAACTGAACCGGCCTTTTTTTCCTTCTCTATACCCCAGAAAAAAAAAAGCACATAAGGCTCATAGCAGGAAACTCAATCCCACCGGGCTTTTTTCTGCTAGTCTTTTCGGCCACTATAACTTTTGAGAACCCCCCACACTAAATTAATCCCTAATTTCGCAATTTAACCACCCCCCTTGCCTCCCCACAATAGTTCACCCCCTGAGAACAAATTGCAATCCACTCTAAGTGAAATACCAAGTCTAAGTGAAATACCAAGTCAAAATAATTTGAAATGGGCTTAATACTAACTGATTTTTTCGAGCCCGTCGCGTATGAGGAAAAAGACAACGAGGTTATCGTTTGCAACGACTGTCTGGCGCATTTGTGTCTCTCCAATCTAGTGCTCTCGGACCAGTTCTGGGGTCTGTCTGGGGATGCGTACTTGGTGGATAGGCTCATCAATATTGCCAGTGATAAGCAGGACTTGGAGACTTCCATGCGGACGGGTATCTACATCATCAACAAGATCAGATGTCTGCAGTGCAAGACCGTATTGGGCTGGTTCTATAAAAAGGCGTTTAAGTACTCGGAATTCTATAAGGAGGGCAAGTACGTCATTGAGAAGAAGTACATTCGCCAAATCACAAACCACTGCACCAATGCCCGTCTCACTGAGAATGCAAAACTACTGAAGAGGAGACGCTCGTCCGCCAGTACCGCCTCCAGCCTGGCGGACGATAATATTTCAATTCAGACCTTCCGTAGCCGCCTCAATTCAGATGACTATGTCATTGCTGCCTCAGTACCGGGAAAGGGCCACCCGCGCAGAGCCTCTGTGTTGACCTTCCGAGAGGGTATATCTCAAATGTTAGGCCACAGGGGCCTTCAACCGGGCGATAAGATCGATCTTGATGAGCGAGACGAGAACTCCGAAGCGTGTCTTGACTCCTGAATACTCCCCGAGTTAAGACCGGGATACTTTTTTTTTTTTTTTTTTTCTTCATACTGCTGTACGGCTGTATGTGCCTTAAACTATGAGTTGACCTCATACTTCTATACTTCGTGGTTATAGAAGTTTTCTATTCTCTGCTCTTCTCTTCTCTTCTCTTCTGCTCTGGTCTTCCCTTTTAATTCAATTCAGTTCTATTCAGGTCGGTTTGGTTTGGTTTGGTTTGGTTACTTTTTTTTCAAGCTGGTTTGGCTTACATCATCTTACCCTTTGTTTTTTTTTTACATCATATATAACATTAAGATATACATATGCAATACTCCTCCTGGTTGATATTCATCACACAAGAGAAAATTCCGACACGTATGGAGACGTCAACCGGATCGTAAAAAGTTAAAAAAAAAAATTAAAAAAATATGACATGCATGGCCACCACTAAACGGTCTTGGCACGCTTCCCGTTCCCATTTGCGGTCTTGGCTCTCTTTCTGGTTTTCTCCTCCAACTTCATGTACACCAAACAGTAGGCAGAAGGGTCGCTCAACGCCGTAGCCTCGTCGATCTTGTTGATGTATTCGTCGTCATATGTGGACCACGTACCATCGGGTTGGTAACAGTGGGCAACATAATGTCCTGACAGAATAGATCTTCCCTCATGTACAATGACACCCATGAGCTGATACTTGAGCGGAGTCTTGGTTTGGCTGTACGGAGCCAAGTCCAAGAATTTCAGGTAATGGATGGGTTGTTTGACCTTCAGCGAAGAGTTGCCGTTGAACTTGAATCTCTTCAAGTGGATCATTAGCGTCTGAGGGCTCTTCTCGATGGCAGACTTTTTCGTCGCCACCGTCCGCTTTTTACATTTCTCACAGTGGTATCCCGATGAAGCGTCGCCCTTATCGGTACGGATGGTTTCTGTGCTGAAGAAGTCACGAAGAGACTTCTCGATGGTGTACTTGTTAGCGTTGGACTTGAGCTCATCTGATGGAGCATCGAGCCCATCATTGGACCGGGTGCGTTTCTTGTTGAGCCCTAACGATAAGTCATAGAACTCTTGTTTGGTGACACTGCTGGTGTTGCATTCCTGGCAAATCACCTCTTGGTCGAGAAGGCCGCCAAAGATGTCGTAAAGAATCGACTGGTTCAATTTCTTGCCCTTGGGTGTGCTATCCTCCTGGAGTCGGGACATCAAGCTCATAAAGTACTCGTGCGAGTCTTCTTGTTGCCATTCGCTCATCATGCAGTTAATATCGTCTAGTCTCTGGACCATCTTCTTGGGGTTAATGTATTTACGCGGGGTGCCCTTCTTGGATGAACCTAGACCCCACATTCGGAGCGCCAACTCGGCAAAGGTGTGCGTAACAGACCGAGGCTTGATTTCTTCGTGCTTTCCTTGCACGACCTCAACCAAGTAATGCTGGATGGCGGGGATATGAACCATGATCTGGATTGCCGAGTTCATGTAGCACGTCACACCAAAGTTTAAGAGCCCCATGGGCTTGGTATCTTTATATTGTTTGGACCATTTCCTCATTATGCGTCCCGAGAACGGGTTTTCCTCGCTTTCCGCGAGCGTGTAGTGGTTTGCCACCACGGAATCGGCTTTGTTATGGACACTTGAACCATTCGCCAAGTGGGCGCCGCCAGGCTGACCTGCTGAAGAATCGTCAGAGAGAGGCTTTTCCATGTCTTGCAAAAGGTCTTTTTTCAACTGAAGCCTGTCTTGATTACTCTGGCATATGCTATCATCATCGTCGTCGTTATTGGTACTGTTGGCAGAGGCGGCAGAGGTGGTTTCATTTTGGGCCCCCGCTTGAGTGTCTGCATCGGTGCTTTCGGGTTTTTGCTCTTGTTCTTCTTGGTCTTGGTCATCTTCCTCATCAGCGTTGTCGTCTTGGCTATCTTCACCTGCGCTATCTTCATCTTCATCGCTTTCATTCTGACTTTCGCTCTCGCTTTCACTTTCACTCTCCTTGTTACTTTCATTGCCGATGAAGTCTTCGTCGTCAAGACTTTCGCCAGAATCCTCGGCATCGACACTTTGTTTCGTAATACTGGCTAAGGCCGCATCTGGATGAGCAGAGACGGGCTCCTCAGAAGAGATTTTGCTAGCAGAACTTTCTGCGTCACTCGAGCTTGAGGAGTCGTCGTCGTCGTCGTCGTCGTCATCCTCATCCTCGTCCTCATCTTGACGGTCTTCGTCAACAAGCATTTCTCCTACATCTTCGTCAAAGGTTTCGGCAGCAGACTGACTCGCACTTTCTTCGCCCGAGCTATGACCGCTCTCGCCGGCACTGTGGCCAAGATCCTCACTGGAATCACGAATACCCAGAAACGACGATTCCAGAGGAAATTCCGAAGCAGACTCGTACTTCGCGTCGTCGTCGGATGATGATGCTTCGGGCTTCTTGCTGGTGTCTTCACGAAGCTTCTTTTTCTTCTCCGCCTTAGTCAAGTACTTGCGCCCCGTGTACGCAGCAATCGCCTCGGCCATGGACTTGGGCCGTTTCGCCTCGCGCTTCGGGGTCTTTTTGGTTATCTTCATGTGTGCTGCTTGTGCGGGGGATGCCGATGAGTTGAGTACAATGTACCCTGATGATTTGATGGTCTGAACCTCCTTATCTGGGTTTTTTGCTGAAACAAAAGTAAGGGGATTATTGAGAATACGGTCGACTAACGGGTTAGACATGGTCCAGAATCGATGAAGTATTTTCGCTTCCAGTCTTTTGGTTTTTTATCTTTTTTTTTTTTAAAGTGCCCGTGATTTTTTTTATTAGTGCCGCAACACCAAAAAAAAAAAAAAAAAAAAAAAGTCCGATACTCTCGATGTGCGATGCCCGTCGTGCTGTCCCACAACTAGCAAAATCTCACCAGCGCTTCACGAAAGTGGTAACCGGGAAGGAAAAAAATAAAAATAAAAAGGCGCCGTGTAAAAGCTCCAAGCACGAAAATGGAAAGAGATTGGATTTTCAAATTGCAAATGAAATGAAAGAAAGAAAAAAAATGAGAATGGAAAAATGAAAAAATGGAAAAATGGAAAAAGAGCAAAGAAGAGAGAAGAAATATCTCGACCCGGCGTCCTTTTCAATCCAATCAAATGGTGGAGCTGCAAGGAAACAGACCACAAATTTCAAAGCAAACTGGAAGATGATTCAGCAAACCCGCCTTATACACCGGATAATACTTTTTGTGCTCTGGCGCGCGCGCCGATTCTTTTCATGACAGATGATGAAGCGCGACATGCCAGTCACGCGACACGACACGCGTAAGAATTGCTGCAAATGGACACCATCCTCCTAGCATGCAATCTTAAGACACTTCGTAAACACCATGAAGTCGTAAATGGTCAAACAAAACAGATGAATCACATTTTGCAGAGAAGTCTTCTTTTTTTCTTTTCAAATATATTCTCACATGTTTTGCGATATTCTTGTCACTTGTGGAATTGTACCCCAGACCAACATGGCTCCTCTTAGTACAGATACGTAGCTCTCTTAACTTATTGGAAAGTACACTTGCTGAATCCCCATCTGCGTCGCTGTATCTTTCTCTGTATCCACTTTTGTAGATCAAGAACAAGAAACAGAAACAGAAACAGACCTAGCATATGGATTGCGTGAAATTCCTCAGTTTCAACAACCATAATCTGTGGTGGTCTGATTCTGCTCTTTTGTCCAATTTCCCTAATCTCGCCTCCAGCAATTGGGTCACCACGTAACTGCTCTAATGGTGTTGATGAAACCAACAATCCCCCTGAAATGGGCTCATCGCTATCCTCTAATTTCCGGGATAATCGGGAGATTTCAAACAACGAAGATTCACCAAGGTTTACCGAGCCCATTAGTCTCTTCCCATACCTTACCCTAGCACGTAGTGGGCCCCTGACCCTTAGTCTGAACCTACATCTCGCAAATTCTGCTGGCCAAATACACGGTGCTGTGCTCTTCTAGCCGCAAGCTTGAGAAGTTCGGCTTGGCCTATGCTTTTCGCTTCTTTCACATGACGCTGAAGCTCGAGCTGAAGACTCTGCATTTTGTGTTTCAACTCGTTATCAACAGCACTTCCAAGTTCCCCTGGTGCAAACCGTTTTCTACGCTCGCGTAAACTAGACACGAAGGGAACGCACGACTTAGACTCCTCCGAAGACGTACGAAGGTTCCGCTTGAGACCCTTCTTCTGTATTTCTTCATTCGTGCTTTGACCCGCTTCATACTCTTCAAAGAGTCCCATATCTTCAAGTTGCCCTGGCTCCAGTGGGTTATGTGAAGACACCTCATCCGAATCCTGGGCCATGCTCATAATATCCCCCGCATCTCCAGGATCTCCGGGATCTCTGGTCCGGACGCTCTGTGCATCCTCTTCGTCTTCGTTTCCTTCGAGTCCAATCCGGCTTTCCGTGTCATTATCTGCATCTACTTCAGCATCTTCGGCTGCTTCATTGTCGTCGTCGTCGTCGTCGTCGTCTTCGTCTTCGTCCTCCGCATCGAAATACTCTTCACATCGAACATCCTCCGATTCTTCTTGTTCCATATCGACATCGTAGCTTTGTTCATTGACGAGCCTGTTGATTCCTTCTGTCACTGAAGACTGGTCACTTCCTTCCGTTTGAGCATCTGTTGAAGACCCTAACGACTTCAGACTTGTACCCGGTAACGAGACAATTCGCTCAAATAGTCGTTCGTATCTGTTGGAGTTGCTGGTATTAGCACGATCGTTGGCCACCGGGGTCACTTTCATTGCACATTCGATATTTTGTGCCACCTTTTCCTCGTAGTTTTTCCCACAAGAGGTATTCTGCACGATCCCAGAAATCCATGACTTGTCTAGTATGCTATTCACGATTTCGTCATCCTGTGGACCTTTGAATAACTTGATATCTAACAGGTAGTACTGGTCTGAATGAGCACCCATATCCTGGGCGCTTCCCTTTGTCCCCACTGCTGATCCTGTGTCATTCTCCTTCTTTTTGGTGCCATCTACATACCCCACGGGGAAGGTTCTGAACGCCCCAATTTCCACTTTGCCTTGATTCAGAGACCGTGCAGGGTCTACAACAATGGCCAAGTACGGATCCTGGAACTTCTGGTTGAGGCTTTGTGTCGCCACGTCAATCCCACTCAACCAGCACCCGTATCCAGGATGGGAGTGGTACCAACCCAATATACTATCATTTGGCTTGACTTCTTTAAGATTGTCGAGATATTGCACCATGAATTCGTATGCTTCATTTTGAGCATTGACCCTAGTCTCTGTTCCTTCGACGGGTAGAGAGTATACATCCATGACAATGAACAGGTTCCGTACGATCTTTCCTGTGAGCATACCCATGACTTCAATGGACCCGCCTGATTTTGCATGAGCACTCATTTTCACCAAAGCAACGGTAGATATGAGGACCTGGGTAAAGTATTTCGGCAGGTTTTTCCAAGGACGCGTATTCATGGCAACTTCGTCCACAGGAAGCTCATAAATCGAATGGCTCTTGGCCACACTTAGCTGGGATAACTTCTCTTTCGTGAGAGACACACGAAAGCCCTTGGGGTTGTCTCCTCCAGCCATGGAACTGGCCAACTCAGATAAGGTAGAGCAGTGCATCTTGAAAACTTAAATCTTTACTTAAAACAATTGGGGGGTTATCACTGCTAACAAAAACTGCTTTGAAACAGAGTGGTTAGTCCCATAGATAATGGGAGTGTGCAATTGCGCGCGCGCCTGCTCACTCAAATCTAGTTCTTGGGTCTAGCACTCGGAATCAAATAGTATATACTATTCTGATCTGACACAGGATTTTGCGAAGACACCCTTCGAGTTTCTCTGAATCGCGGAACTGCAGCCTGGTAATCTCTTTCTGGCTTCGCCTCCTTGAGATAGTACTCCTGAGAATATGATATATTGCTTTGATCAATAACGGGGGACTTGAGGCCGCCAGAATAAATATCATATTGATTGGGTCTGGCACTCGCTGGCCATCTCGTAACAGGGTTTGGGAATCTCTTCAAGTGAATTGGAGGAGGGGCTAAAGCGACGGGAATCCTTGGGGAGAGAAGGACTCTTGAATTCGCCTTACTGGTGATCTCTCTGTACTGGACATGAATAGTCTTATTCATGAACATTGAATGGTTGTCACGAGCAACTGCGCTGGCCGCTGCCGCTTCCTCGGCGAAGGTTACAAAGGCAAATGTTGAGAACAGCTTGTGAATAATCGAAACTTCCTTGATAGTTCCATGAGACGAGAAATGATATCTGATATCTGCCTCTGTCACTGATGCCGGCAACTGCCCAATAAAGATGGAGAACTTATCGAACTGGCTTGATTTGACAGGAACATCATCGATGTTTTGTGCCCATTCTACGTGATATTCCTCATTATCCGATAAACTTGCAAATGCTCGGATGGCGTCATCTCTGTAGGAAAATTTCACAAACCAATTAAAGCTTGAATCCGGAGAAGAAGCATCAATCACCCGCCCAGTGTGTGAACTCGGAGCAATCAATTCAGTCTCACCAAAGTCACGTACCAACTGCTGTAAGTCACTCTTTCTTGTCTCTCTGAAAGAGGATATAAACAATGTACGGTTGACTTTTGCCGCCTCGCACCTTAATTTACGGCCATCCAACTCCGAATTGTGGCCCATTTTGATGGCTTGTTTGCAATCACGATCATTTGTGTATTGTACAAAAGCATAAGGGCGGTTCATGGGATCTCTCAAAACTTTGACTGATGCCAATTCTCCATACACCTGAAAATGGCGTGTCACAGAGCGGCAAAGCTCGTCGTCTGAGCACGTTGACCGAAGACTGGCAACAAACATACAAGATGAAGGTCTGCGCTTGCTGGTTTCAATACGGGAGTTCAGTTTGAGTTCACCAGGGATGAGTTTCAACTGTTCCAAAGGGAACTCGTTTTCCTTGTTGTTTTCGCTGATGGACATAGCGGATGATTGTGGAGACGACGGGTTGGATCTTTGAGCCAAAGACATTTTCAATAGATACAGGTTCACTGAAATATCACGTATATTCCTGGTATTTTGTAACCCCTTCTTTTTGGCAATTACTGACTAAATTAGCTTTTTTGGGGGTGCGATTTCTTCTTTGCAATAAATTAGGAGAAACTCAAAATGAGATTTGTTGTTGCAAAAAAAAAAGAATTGAATGGTATTAAAAATACGGGCGTTCTGAAGGGGGATACTCGCCTTAAATACATGTCGGGGCAAGCCACAAAAACGGTTGTAAATCGCACTTTACAGTATTCTAAGCAATGAAAACATAAAAGGAAATAAAAAGAAATAAATACATAATCCTATCAAATGTTCTTCAAAAGTTTTTTTAGGGGTACAAAAGCGTATCTCCTAGAAAAATGCAACGATTGAACTGCGTGACCCGTTTTGGCCGCAGGCGCGCATATTGCTTGAATATAAATAATGTTGGCCGCCCATAAACTGTCATGTAATAAAGTTGTCCAGTCCAATTGAATTCTTTCATAAATCTAAGTTATTTTCAATTTTGAGTTTTTTCATATCATAGTAATCTTTTTATTGAGTTTGCTGTCTTTTAAGTCTCCGTATGCATTTTTCTTAATGGTTTTTTTCTTTTATTATTTAAGGAAATCTTGAAAAGAATTTGTGAAAAATAAAAGCTTACCTTAGATTTCATAAATATCACGAGAGAAGAATAAGGAAAGCTTTATTGAAAAAGGCCCCTAAACTAATATCCAATATCCACTCAATCCTCAAATCAAGAGCCAATCTTTTGAAAAGATTTTCCAAAAGCAATCAACCTGGAAATTGGTTAACTCGAAGGAGTGGACATCAAAAGTCACAGAATCCCCAAACTAAACCACGGAAAAAAGAAAAAAAAAAGAACCGAATGAGATTCCATATTTATTTTTTTTCTTCTGAAAAAGGAAGTCTCTATTATCTGAACCTAATTACGTTTGTTCCTAGGCAAGCCCATGCCTTGTTTCAAAGTGGTTTTGAGAGAGCGTTAACCCTCTAACTACTGCTGTACAGCAGGCCAATTGACTGCGAGGACAATTTTGCCCCACGTTTTTTCTGTGCACGCCCTGTGCGATATCTTGAAAAACCAGCATAACAAAACATGTGGGCAGATCCTAACCGCGGTAATCCTACATAGTGCTTGAATAGGGTGTCGTCCGGGGAAAGCCGCGCGTGGGTTCGGCGCATCCTGTTCGAAACCGGGCCAGATTACTCGCGATAAGTTATCGTTACCCCAAATCTCGTACTTCGCAAGCCCCCGGCTCATGGTGGGTTTTTCTTCTCCCCGGCTGAAACAAAGATCGCTTATATTCTTGCGGGGGAATTTATTATTATTTTCCTATCACCTCCCTTGCATGTTTATTCATTATGCATTGCCAGAATACTCAGACCAATACAAGATTCAGATGATGATTTCGGGTGGCTATGGCGCGCGAGAAGAAAAAAAAGAAAAGTGAAAATGAAAATTGATCATAATAGGGCTGCGCGAGCAGAGAAAAATGAGGGGGAACAAACCAAAAAAGAAAGAAAAAAAAAAAAAAAAGAAATCTCCTGGGGCACCGCTTCAGAACTCAGCGGAAAACAACAACCAACAAACATCGTTTTATTTTTAAAACATTCTGGAGTAGTGCCTCCCATTAGAAGTGCCTACTATTGATATCCCCAGGTTCAATGTTGTGTTTTGATGCCCCGCCCCATGACCACCACCAGGGCTCGTCGGAAAAACACTGTGCAGGTCCACTGTGGGATTTTCTCCGCTTCTCCTCAAACGCTCATTGTGCGAAATCCATCAGGATTCTGGAGAAGTTTTTTTTCCTCTCTTACCCCATATTTTTTTTTCTCACTTACTTGGTTGAGTTTCTTGACACATTTATCAGACAAGTGGCTTTTACGTGACACACTATCCAGGAGCTTTTTGACGTCTAGCATCTCATTTAAACAGAGTGCTCTTCGACTTGCTCTTCGCTTGCATTTTTTTTTCTAATCTAGAAGTATCGCTTACTTCAGCGGTTTTAGAATCCACCCCGCCCCACCTTTCATCCCCGGCCGTCGCGGTAGTGCAAAATTTGGTACACATCACTATTCCACTCTCTTGATCCCCACAAATTCCTAATCTAGCATAAACTTGCTTACTATCCAAAATACACATAAAGTCATGTTTTCTAATGCAGAAACAAAGAGAAAAGATATGGCCACAAGGCCTTATAAATGCCCTATGTGCGACAAGGCTTTCCATCGTTTGGAACATCAGACCCGACACATTAGAACTCACACCGGTGAAAAACCCCATTCGTGCTCGTTTCCTGGATGTAACAAGAAGTTTTCCCGTCTGGATGAACTCACGAGACATTCTAGAATACACACGAACCCGAACAGCCGGCGAAATAAGAACCTTTCAAAAGTGGGCAGCGAGCCCTCCACAGGTGCCAACGAAACAGGCCTTCAAGGCCACAACTCAGCTGCTGCATTGCTGTCGGTAATGCCGATGATACCCAAAGGCCCAATTTCAGGTCCAGGCCCAATGTATAATAGCATATTTGAGAATTCCTCGCCGTCGGCCCAACTGCTGATGTCTACTTTAAAACATTCGCCAACTCTAGGCCAGATTCAGGAAGGAGATCTGCCAGCTCCAACAGACACTTCTTCGCAGGCCAGTATACCGAAATCTAACGATACTAACCTATCGCCGGTACTGGATAGCCCAGAAGTGCTGGTGAAAGAGGAGTCTATTGGGCTTTCTTCGACACCAAATTCTTCTATGATGAATATAGATATCTTAGCTTCCGCTGCCACAGAAGAGCTCAAAGTTTTGGAAAAAACATCTTCTAACTCCCAATTTTCTTCGCGAGGCTCTAAACCATATATGGTCGATTCCCCTGCAAATTCTCAGTCTCTTCCTTCCCTAAAAGATTACTTCAGCTCTGCCGAAGCTTCCAATTTTGGTAGCTTTTCTCCCCTGAGCTCCCTGAACAACTTGCAATACTTATCGAGTATCGCTCTCAAATCAAGCAAGAATGGTCACAGTCTGGCGAAGTCTGCGTTTAGCACTCTTCTGTCTCTTCAGAAGATGACTCCTCTCAAGCCACAAGTTCACAACCCAGCACAAAGTCGCTCTCATTTACTAGAAGACAGCGATTTGGATTATGTGCAACAAAGACTTAAGAAAAGTAGACCAAACTCACCATCAAATAATTTTACCATACCAAATTCCCCAGTTCTTGGGCTTTCCACAGCTAATACCCCAATAATGTCTTCAAACAACTCCTCCACAAATTTATCCACTTTCTTTAAAAACCAAACTGGCTTACCGCCTTCAAACACAAAGATCTCATCTTTAGAAAGATCTACAAATTTCAATTCTAACAATATAACCCTGGCTAACCCTGGTTCTCAAAAATCAGACGACAGCACTTCTCTGAAAGAATATGCATTCGCTGTGGACCTCGCAGCCTCTAGAGACCCAAATCAGCTTCCTCCGTTGAGGAGTTTGAGACTAGATCTACCGCAAAATCTTACAATGCAAGCAGAATTCCAAAGGCCGGCTCAGAATAATAAGCTTCCTATTCCCACAGGGTCAATCAAGAGTCACGACAAGTGATGCGATGGATTCTCACAAGGAATAGCGTCACTATGAACGATCAGATAGCTTTCCAACAATGATTTTATGAAATGATACATTTTATTTTCATTTAATTCAATTGAATTCATGCAGCGTCGCCATAACATCTGAAAACAGCACAGCACACCGGGTTGCTTTACGCGATTTAATTAATAATAGATTTTCGTTTCTTCTTATTTACTTTGTAAAATTTAGCTAGGAGTTAAACTTAAAAGCCACCAACGGCCCAAACCTCGTTTTCATCCTCGTAACGATCACTGAACATAGTCTCATCGTCACCTCCATCCTCAAGTCTTTCTCTTTCGACAGAAGCTAATCTGCTAGCGACTCTCTTGGTGTAGTCGCCAATAGATCTGGGCTGGATAACAGCACCGAAAACAGTGGAGATAGTACCCTTAGAAGCTTCTTCGAACCACAGAGTAAATATCTTTTGATCAACGTCTTCAATCAATTGGAAGACAGCCAAGTAAGCCTTTTCAGCAGCCAACCGGATTGGGATCACAGCATCTCTCAAACAAGCAAACACTGCTGGAGCAACGACATTAAAGTTGGTTTGGATGAACGCATCAAATTTGATTCTAGCAACCGTTCTGATAGCCACCAATGCCAATCTTCTGGTGTCATTCGAGCCAGATTCTGGCTTGATCGCAGACTTGGACAATTGCTCAACCACCACAGCTCTCAATGACTCGGGGACATTGAATGGGGTTTGAGTAGTCTCAGGCCCGCTTTGCTTTGGCGACTTCTTCTCCCCGTGGAGCAAAGCAAGCTTTCCAAGAGCCACAGTTGCATTGTCACTAATGTATGGAGTACGCGCATCGGAACACTCCAAGACAAATTGAACAATCTCGTCAAGCAATCCGGTATTGAAAACATGAACAGGGGCATCTCTGAGGAATGAGTTGATGGACAAAATGGCAAATTTCAAAGAAGTCTCATCACCACGTTTGCTCAAGATTTTGTTTTTGAGAATGTTTGCAGCCTCTTCGGTAGATAAAATCTGCGAAAGCGAACCTAACAAACGAGCATAAGCAACCGCAGATTTGTCGTTGACAATACTGAGTTCCTCTTCAACCAAAGCCATGATAGAAGTCTTTGAAGTTTCACTCATGTTCTTTCCGCCCTTGAGAACAACCTGCAACATAGCTTTGAGCAAAGAATTTTTGATTCCTTGGTCTTCAGCATTCTTAGCACCGGTAACTAATTCAGTAACGAGGGAGTCCACCCTTGGTTGGAACTCGATCAAGAGACCCAATGCATCGACGGCACCATTTCTCAATTTCTCATTCGTTGGATCAGACAAAGATCTCACGAAAGTTCTTTGAAGTTGTGGAATGAACGGTCTCAAAAATTGGGGAATTCTTCTCAACAAGTTTGTCAAAGCTGACAAGATGGCGGACTTAATATCGGACGAAACCTTCTCACCAATGACACGAATCAAAGGACCTGTAATTGGTGTAGCGAATGGTCTCAAATTTGCAGCAGGAGTTCTGTCGATGATTTCAGCAATAGACAATGCCGACAATTCCTTTTGTTCGCTGTTACCATACATTAAACCATGCGAGAAAATCGGTAAGACGCAGCTTGGACCCTTTGGCAATGCAAAACCAGCCAAGTCCTCGCCTCTAACACCCGCAATTATTAACGCCTGGTGTGCTGGCTTGACTAATTGTTCCAAAACAGACTTGTCTTGCACCTTCACCAAAGCTGATAAGGCCTCGAAAACACCCTTAACAACATTCTGGTCTTTATCTCCCAAATAGTAGATGAGTTGAGATACAATGTCTTGAACATAGATCGAGTAGTCAAGAGTGGTCTCTGGGAAGAACACAGCAAGTCTCTCACAAATTGCAGCTCTCTTTGCGGGATCTTGGTGCTTGACCAACGACATCAACTGCTGCATCACAGGATGCACTCCTTGATCACTATCGATAGACAACAAGGTCTTGTCGAAAGCTTCCTGGACTTCTTCCAACTCTTGTGGTGTACCATTCTCTTTTGTATCGATCACGGCTTGAAGAAGTGTGTTAATGATTGAAGCAAGTCTTGAGTACAAGACAGGACCAGCAACAGAAGCCAAAGAAGAAAGCGCCTTTGCCTTGAAGGCATCGATTGGGGGCGACAACAACGTTGGGATCAAAATTGGGAAAATAACGTCCGACTTTGTTGCCATAATATCCTGCAATGCAAGTAAGGCATTCTCCGAGTCGTCCGAGTCCAACATGTTCAACAAGTGTGGCAAGATTTCATCAATAACAACCTTACCCAATTGCTCTTGGAGGGCCTCGAAGGCTTGAGCAGCAGCACCTCTCACTTCCGAAGATGGGTCGAGCAATGCGTCACGGATAATCTTAATAAAAGTTTGCTGGAACGAAACCACAGCGTCATTTGAGGCCGAGTTGATCAACTCAGTAAGAGCAATACAGATACCTTCCTTGGCATTTGAATCACTCGAAATAAGCAATTCTTCAAGAGTAGGCAACAATTGAGACAAAGCATTAGCACCAACTCTACGAACGACATCTCCAAGGGTTGTGGCAGCAATGGTTCTGTGTGTTTCATCACTCGAGCCCAATCTCTTAACAAGCATTTGGGTTAAGCTTGGGATAATTTCCTTCACGGTTCTTGGTGTGTTAGAAACCAAAGCTTTCCAGATATCAATAGCAGCAGACCTAACAACACTTGTGACATCAGAACGGCACACATACAAAGCAGCCAAGATACGGTCACGGCGATCTTGTCCCAAAGTCGAAACAAGGTTCTTGTTGACTTGCACTTGTTCTTCAGAGAGTTCGTTCTTACCCGAGATTCCTGTAACTTGAAACAATAAGTCACCAGTAAGCTCCACAGAAGAAAGACGGATACGGTATGAAGAGTCTGCCAAACCTTGCTCCAATTCTGGCAACAATAAGTCGACAGCTTTAGAAGCATAGTTCTTAACGAGCAATCTTCCTGCTTTCAAAGCAGTACCACGAATCTCCTCATCAGTTTCAGCCAAACCTTGCAAAATAGGTGGAATAATCTTTGACAAGTAGGGAGAAAATTGAGAGCCAAAACACACAGGCAAGTACAACAACAATGGCATGAAACCCGCACGTACATGGGAATATGGTGATTGAGCACAACTCAAAATCGTTGGCAACATTTCGTCCAACTTCACAAGACCAAGACCGCAAATGACCTCCGAAAGGGCCTGCGCAGAACCAAGTCTGTCTCCAGCCTTTGAAGGATCGTTCAAAGTGTCCAAGAGACGAGGGATCAAATCTGGGAACTTCTCCTCGCCAAGCTTCTCCACCAACGAACCCAAGGCTCTTGCACCTGTGGAACGGGTTTCAGGAACGGGGTCAACCATGGCCACCTCCAATTCCGCAACCAAAGAGGGCAAGTATGGTAGGAGATCATGACTATCAACCAAAATAGCCATGTTACCGACGATTTGACAAGCCTTCTTCTTGGTAGACGCAGATCTTTCTCTCATACCTCTGTGAATAACATGGATGATAAGAGCCAATGATGGTCCATCAATATAATGGACAAATTGGGTTTTAATAAGTCTGTCCAATGCTTCGTCGGTATACTTCGTTGGGTCACCAATGGCTTTGATCAATTCTGGGACAATAGTCTGAATCTCTGGGTTTCTAATGACCTCTCCAAATCTCTTAAGGGATTGATCTGCTGCTTTCCGAACTTCTTTGTGCGAGTCATTCAACACTCCAACAATCTCAGGCACGATAGTAGACAAGGACGCAGACAATTGCGTGGGGTCAAGGTAAGCCATAGAACCAAGTAATTCCACAGAACCCTTCTTGGATCTCCAGGCAGTGTCATCGAGATTTCTGATAGCCAAAGGAATTAATTGCTTTACACCGTAGCTAGTGGTTGATTTCATAATCAGCCTGGATGCATAATCAGTTGCCTCACGGACTTCGGCGTTCGAGTCACCCAAAAATTTTAAGATAATTGGCAATACCTCGACGACATAAGGTTCAAACATAGGCCCCAAAGATTGGGACAAGCACTCAAGAACAAACGAGACACCTTCTCTAGAGTTTGAATTTTTCTTATCCTCAGCAGCTGAAGTAAGGTTTCTCATGACATCATTGTTGAAGAGAGACTTAATTCCAGCACCTTTTACCAAACCGGCAATACCGTAGGCTGCACCTTTACGCACAGCCAAACTTTTGCCGTTCCAGAGCTTTTCAAAGAGTGCATCAAAACGGTCTTGTAATGAGCTATCGAAAGACTTAACAAGAGGAGCAATACATTCAGAAACAGCATATTGAACGTCCTCGGAGGGTGTGTCGAGAGTTTTCAATAAGCGGTCGCAGATAATGCGCAATCTCTCGTCGGATGGGTCCAAGTATCTTCCCAAAGATCCGTACAAAATGATAACCAGCTCTTTGATTTTATCCTGCTTTTTTGGAACTTTTATCTGGCTGACCAAGACACAGTTCAAAGATAGGAATCAAAATTTCAACAAAATCGGCACCACTTTCTTTAATGACTTCAGTTCCTGCCTCTAAAAGCTCTTGAGCAACTAAATCTTCCTTATCACCCAAACTCTCATCAGAAACAAGAAACTTGAAAATCTTCTCCACTGCTTCATTCGACTTGCAAAGCGGACTCAAAAGTCTAAGAGCAATGGCCACGGTAGATCTTGGCTCCCAAGAATCCTTTTGGGACGCATGCTTGTTGATTACAAGCCCGAATTGGTCCTTTTCTGGAACTGGGGGGATTTCTTTCTCACGATAGACTGCAATCAAGGAGTCCAATGCCTTCGGGTAAATTGATCCATCAGTCTCATTCAAAATTTTCACAGCAGATGCCATAGACTTAGCGACGGTAAGACGCAAACCACTGTCCTCTTCATCGATAAACTGAAGGAGTCTTTCGAATGCATCGGGAACGAGCTTAAAATCACTGTCTTCCCAAATAGTCTTGGCCAAATCAGCTGCCTTTTCGTCGTTATCATGCATTGTAATCCAGATTTCGTCCGAGTAAGAAAGCTCTTCCGTTAAATCAAACTCAGCGTCAATTCCCTGAAGAATTGCGGTCTTGACAAATGTATCTGGGGTCAAGAGATTTCCAAGGAAAACGTCCAAATCCTTGCGCGTAAAATTGACGGAAATTTGCTGACAAAGAGTCGAGAAACACTCCTTTGCCATCTTGGCCTTTGCTGGGATCTTCATCAAAGCAATCATCGATTTCAAAATAGGTTCACGAGGAACCTGTTCATGTTGAAGCATATCTTGAGCAGAAAGGATACTAAGCGCCAAAGAAAGATGTTCTTCCTCTGGGTCTTCATCGGAGAACTCGGAAGTAACAACTTGTTTCTTTGAGTTCCTCTTTGCGACAGCGATTCCAACATTCAAGATTTCAGTAACCAAAGGAGCAATATAGATATATCCATTGACGTGAAACCAGTCATCCACCATGAACTTGATTCTGAAAAGCACAGTACTCAAAGCCTGAAGCAAAGGCAATTGGGTGTAGTTCTCGGGAATACCACGAACATTTAAGAGCCTCAAGGTGACAGCACCAGTGATCTCTTCCAATGGATGCAACCTGTCGCGGCAAACGTGAGAAGCCTTGATATAAGTTTCGGCAGCAAACTCACCAAAGAGCTCAAAAGAAAAGTCGTGTTTCAAGAGTTTCAAGAGCTCAAACACAGACACACTAAACCATTCAGAGCCTCCATCGGAAATCGACCCAGAGCCGGAACAAAGCTCACGAATGATATAGAATGCACGATAATAGCGCCTGACAACAGCTTTAAGGTTGGAACGGATGACGGACTCCTTAGAGAGCTGAGCGTTGACCTGAGCTTGTTCTTCTCTGGTCAACTTTTTCTGGACAGTTTTCTTGGAAGATATTTCCTTTTGTAAACTTTCTTCCCATTTCCTCGTCTCGTAATCCTTAGAATTCTTATCCTCGGCCTTCTTTGGTTTGGTGGATTGAAGCACATCCACCACAAGCTCTCCATCTGCGGCCGCCCAGATCTTGACGGAGGTTTCGTCAACATCTGCGATATTTTCCACATTCAAGTCTGATTTCAAAGCCTTGGCAATTTCAGGCTGGACAGAGTTTGCATCAATAAAAGACATGGTGTTAATCGCACGTAGGGCGGCCTTAAACAAAGGTCCATCTATCTGTGCTGTCTCCAAAGTGGAAAGAGTTGATTCAATCATCACTTGCACGTGACTTTTCACAACGTTACCCGGGTCAATAGATGCACGCAAAGCCAAGCCAATCCAGTTTTCCTTTATTGGGATTTGTGGATGATGCGCGGCAACAACCAATTTCACCAAGTTCTCAGTAACAAGTGTCTTATTCAGGAATTGCAGAAGGTGATTGAAAATTGGCGACAAGTACTTCAATTCGTGACCGAAATCGATATCAGAAGAATCCAGTTCATTTAAAGAAAGAACAGAATAAATAGCCGAGATCAACACGGTAGAAGCACGTTTCTCGTCGATTTCCAATAGCGTGGAGATTTGTTTCACTGCAGATATGCGGGTAGCATAAGAGACATTAGCAGAAATGGCAAAATGGAGATAGGAGAACGCGTAATCGACAGAATCTTCACTGTATTTGAAAGCCGGAACTAAGGCACGTGCACACCATTCTTGTTCAGGTCCCGATAATTTGACAATGACCTGAGGGCTAGTTAAAATAGAGAACTTATCCTTAGATGTGTCCAACGATTCGCGGAATACTTTAGCGGTGTCTGCTTCAGAGGAACCTATCAAGTCAGATAACGCAATACAAACATAAGCTGGAACGATGGCCTTGTTTGAGACGGTCAAGAGCGGAGACTTATTGGCTTCGGTCAAGGACTTCACCAAAGAGGGGTAGAGAGTACGGAGCGCATCGAGAACCTTGGGAGATTCGGAGATGTTTTTTACCGCAAGAATCAGCAGCCCAAAGAAAGCGGCCCAGATGCTCCTGAGAGGAAGTTTTGCGTGTTCGAAACCAGCCTTGAATTGTGATGCAATCTTGGCGTCTTCAGCCACGGCCCAGGCGTGTGAAAGAGCAAGAATGTATTCACGGGATAGCACACGCACAAGACCCAGAAGAACATTTTCATTTTGCTCTTTGGCGGTAAGCGGGAGCAAAGCGGAAATGATTTTTTCTGTGACACCTTCAGTAGAGTGGCCGATGATTCCAAAAGCTTGTGCGAGCAAAATTTTGCTTTCTACGTTCGTGGTACCCTTGAAAGTTTTGGCCACTTCGTCGACTACTTTACAGACATCTGCATCGACGATCGAGGGCAAAGTGTGGGCGAAAACGAGTTCCAAAGTGGCAAAAGCCAGCTGGCGCACGTTATCTTTGGTAGACTTGAGGCCATTGAGTGTGTGAGTCAAAAGCTTGGATGAGGCAAACGTTGTCGACAAATCCACACAGTCCGCGGTGGCAAAAAGTGGCTGAGTGAGATGACAGAATCCGACTTCGGACGATCTCATAATGGCCTTGTCCAAGCTAGGGAGCACAGCCGCGGCAAATTGGTCGGCAGTCACAAAGTTGGCAACATAGAAACGTGTGAAGGTAGCCAATGCGTGTGATGTAGGGGCCAGTTTTGCCAAAAGCACAGTGTTTGCGAAGTACAGCACCACCTTCTCGTTGAGCGGGGTATTCTTGACATGATCGAACAACGAGGGTTCAACAGGTAACATATCATGTAACGCGTCAGCAAGCACACCAAGGAATAATGTTGGTGCAGACACGGCAACGGAAGATGAGGTTGCTCTTGCGATACAGAAGTCGACAAACGGCACCTTGGACGCATAGGGGAGGGTGCCGAGAACATCGACAATAGCATGCTTCGTTTGAGCAGTACTCAGCAGGAGGATACGTTTCTGGTGGGCCGCGTGGTGGGTCAGCAGGACACGGGTGCTGGCAGAGTTAGTGGCCGCATAAAGCAATGCGATCTGGGCATCAACTAGAGGACCGAAAACCGGGTCAGCGGTTAATTGGTCTAGCGAGAAGGTTCCTTCCGCTTTAGTGGCAGCAAAGCGGACGAGCGTATTTGTCCAAGCCAATAAAGTGAGTACATCGGTGACGGCCATGTTCGAGCACTGGCCAGCAACATCACCGATGGATTTCACGAAGAACTTCACGTACACGGGATCGAAATTGACAAAGTCAACAACGACCTGCAATGCTGCGGCACGCGACTGTGAATCCTGATAGTAGTTGTATGTTCTGAACACAAGTAGTGCAGTCTTTTGTAAAGCCAATTTTTCTTCGGGTGCAAGAGATGCTCCCGCAGCTAAAGTCGCCGAGATTTTCCTAAGAACGGGCACTCTGGTGCTATTGTGGGAGTCAAAAAGAAGACGTGCACCATTGTCTTTGACGGTTTCCCAAGAAATTTCCGAGTCTGCCATTTCCAAGTGTGGTAGGATCAGGCTTTTTGGGGGTTTCTTTTGTGCTTCGAAGTTAACTTCAGTCAAAAGCTGAAAATCTCGAGAACTGCTAGCAGTCATAAAATTTTGAGGCTAGTCACGTGGTAGAAGATCACGTGGCGAGATTTCCCTGGCGATTGCGAACTTATTAGTCCCCGCACCAAGATTGTTGAGCGGCAAGTGATTTGATAAATTTTCTGCAAAGCGTTGGACTTTGATATTTGATGATTTCCCTATGGTTATCTTGTTTTCATAAGAATCCTTCGTTGATGTTTTTTTGTTTTGTTTTGTTTTCCCAAGCCTAGGATGTGCTTTGGTGCTACTGTCACACGAGTGCACACACGAACAGGAATGTGTTTCATTCAAGAGAAGAAGAATGTACCAAACGAAAAAAAAAAAAAAAAAAAAAAAAAAAAAAAACAACTGAATAATCATTAGCTCTTTTCAATGAAATACCTTTCTTCCATGAAAAATGGCATTTAAAGAAAGATGGCGTGTGCCATTGGTGTAGAAGCACAAATCTTTCCCCTGCAAATTACACGCCGGCCTTAATCAATATCTCGCGACATGTCCACGTCCCACGACTGCAGTGGTTGTTGGCAAGTTACCCGGCGCGCGCACTATATAAACGCCATGACTCCACAAATCAATTAGGAACTTTCTTCCTTTCTTCTTTATCAACTATAACAGTCGATGAGGAAAGGCTATAGTTAAGTCATCCGTTGCAGCAAGGCTTCGGCCGACTCACTCTGTGGGCGCTGTGGAGAGCATCACGGCCGTTATCACCACTCTTATAGTGATGTGTATACTGTCTGAGGCTGTTGTTGATACCTGACTTGTTGAAGTAGCTGTTCGGCTATTGACCCGTAGTAATTTCAATAGATGCCTTATCAATTGGCTTGAGGATTTTTGGTGTGTTTCCTCCTGAAAATAGCCGTACCGGTACCGGCTAAGCCCTATTTACACATGCTTTCGTGGGTTTGTGTCGTGTACGAAAGGGGGTGTCTTAAAGACAGGCGACACCATCCTGTTGCAAGAACGTTCACAAGCCGGGAACGCCGGGAACGGTCGACCTTGAGTTAAGTGCGCGTGTTGAGTGTGGACGGCAGTTTGGTGTACGGGTGTCTATCGCTGTGCAGTAGCACACTATCAACCCACACAAGTCTACACCAAGAACAACCAAGAACAACCAAGAACCCAAAAACCAAAACACCGAAAAACATGTTGGTCGAAGAAGTGCCCAAGCGTGGACCCACAAACTCTTCCACTATATACTTCTCGTCTCTGGTCAATCTACAGGCACGGCCGTCTTCAAAATCGGCCGATTCTTCAAACCGCGATGAGGCCAACAGAACGTCCAAGAGCAGGCCAAAAGTCAACTATAACCTCACGGAATTGCTCAACGCACAGACACACGCAAACTACAGTAATGGCAGTGTGAGTAGCGGTGTCTACAAGTCATCCCACCAAATGCAGCTCGAAAAACTCCTCTCGAAACGGCTCTCGGAGTTGGGCAAGGAAACGCCAAACGCAAACTTCGAGCTTCGAAAACGTTTGCTTATACAAGCATCCATAAACACTTGAGTGCGGCCGATAAGAAAAAAATCCGGTTGGGAAACACGCCGTCTGAAGAAAATCTTGGCAGCCCGTCGTAACTTGAACTCGTACTTTGAAGAGGAGAAAAATCTCATTTCCATTAACACAATCTTGGGGGTCAACTTCTCGTTTGCGGAGCAACGGAACGAAGTTGGCGGCAACGCAAAACGCGCCAAGACCAGCACTGATTCATTCAAGCCGAAACTCAAGTTGTGCTCTGTGTGCGGCTCGCAATCAAATTACTCTCGCTGTGGAGACTGTGGTCTCTACTCGTGCAGCGTGCGGTGCCTCCGTCTTCATCACGAACTGAGGTGCACGTAAACACTCGGGATTTACTAGAGTAGAAAAAAAAAAGGAACAAAGGGAACACTTCGTCGCATTTGCAGGTAAAATACAGACGAAACCAATACAAGAGATGTTCCTCGGGAAGGCAAGTGGGTCTACAGAAGGCAGCTTCTATCGTGAGTGTCATTATTGAGGCTATGAAATAAATAAGTAAGTAACATCCGGGTCACAGGAACGAAGACGTTTTGGACATTTGGACAAGAAAAAGCAGCAGCCTCGCTTTATTCGCCATGTTTGAAACAGCACCTTCTTCCGTAACGACAAGAGCCGGTACGGGCCCAGTTGGCACAAGGTTTCGATCTCCAGTTTGACGGTCTGTCCACAGACTTGAGTTCGGCCTCACCATGCGCAAACTGGCACTTCCCTCCGTAGGGACAGGCTCCCAGTTTCATAAACGATGCGCATAGCTCGGTCTTGTAGAGCTGCGTGTTCAAGTTTTTGCATTGTGCTTTCGAACACCCAGAAGAGCATGGTGTAGAGCCATGCTTGGATTTTGCACTACACGTGGAAGAGCCACGTCTTTGTTGCACTGGTTTCGGGTTTCTGCTAGCAACGCACACCTCTTCTCCGGTGCTCACCACCTTCTCCATCTTCTCCACCGGGGCAGGAAGTGGCTCGGGGTCCAAGCTCTGGCATCCTCCTGCGAGGGGAAACAAGAGACTATTTGGTAAGAGGGACTGAGCGTACTCTAAGGAATCGTCATGCAACAAAGGCGAACTGTGGAAATGGTCTTGATGTTCGTAGTCATGGAAATATGGGGTATTATCCAAAGTGAAGTGGGATTTGAACATGGTACCGGAGCCGGGGCTGGGGCTGGAGCCGGAACCAGGGCTGGAGCTGGAGCCAGGTCCTGAAATCTGAACATGGGATCCAAATGGGTTTGGAGCGCAGCACGTGGACGAGGCATGAGGTGGAACTGCGCACACCGGTCTCAGAAAGGAAAAGTTGGACGATGGCGGGGATTCAAGCCACAATTCCGGCAACAAGTCATCCTGGGAGTCGGAGTCGGACGAGGACTTGGCGGAAGGTGACGATAAGACCGAGGCCGAGGCCTGGGGCCTATATTGGGCAAACTTGGGCTCGCGTGGGAACACATGATGAGTAGCGTATAGTGTTTCCATATTGGAGGCAGGCAATTTATCTGGGAAAGGAAGGTGGGTGTAATTTAAAAGACGGTGATGTGAGCCAATCTTGCAATGATGGATTTTCACTGGAATCTGGAATTGCAATCAAGAAATAAAATAAAAGAAACCGGTCTGGAAATTTGGTCTCGGTATTGGTGGTGTATCTTGAGCGATGAGCCGCAGTTATGTATATGGTGGGGAAGTCTAGAGTCCGGATGTAATACAAGTAATAACTCGTCTCCGGTTGTGGAAAATATCTCTGCAATTGAAAAATTCTCGGGTGTTAAGTTGAAACCACCTTCCCGAAGAACAAAGTAACAATAAAAAAAAAAAACCAAAAACGAAAGAACGGGTTTCGGCCGGCAAAAATGTGGTGAATTTTCTTGAAAAATTCGGCTAAAGCAGTGCTCCGGTTCGGGCCAGTATATAAGTGGCTTGCTGCGAAGTGAGGAGTAAGAGAAGAGGCCTGCCCAAACAAAGAATGCCTGCACGGTACGGTTATAACCTCTGGTCTCGACGAGGGGAAGCGGTGCCGGCGGCGAGAAAATCAGAAAGGCGAAGCGAATATGGAGAGCAAGTGACCGGGCGCTGCCAGAAAGCCAAAAAAAAAAAAAATTCAAAAATTCAAAAATATCTCAAAATATCTCTCCCGGCTTTGTTTTGGCCCCTAATTTGAGAAACGATGAGGGCGGGGACTATATTTTTTGCGCGTGCTAGAGACCAAACTTCCTGATTGGGCCGTTTAGTCTTTTGGAGATAAATGTGTGGAGATCAAAAAAGACAACTGGGGGTGGTTTTCTTTGATAGACTGGTTTGTTTTGTGCGGTTTTAAATGCTTTAAAGAATATGCTTTAAAGTAAATTAGCTTATGGGTCGGGCAGACCATGGTATATTATAGGCCATGTGCCCAAAAATCTGCCATAGGCCGAAATATCAGGTGAGTCCGGCAACGTCGGAGGTAAAGTGCGAATCGGAGCAAAATGGCGCCATTGAGGCAGGATAGCGAATTTTGAGAAGCCCGCGGCTGGAGATAGGGGCATGCCACACGGGGTGTACACTTCCGAGGACGGACGGAGGCCCCATGCATGCGACTCTAACATTCCGAGGGTCGGCGATGACGTGAAGGCTTCACACGACTTCACACAACATCACACACGACTTCACACAAGACCAGGCTTGAATACTCAAGCCGTTTCCACCAGGGCATAAAGGAGCCCCTCGAAGATAGTTCTGGTAGTATTAAGAAATCAGTTTTCAGTGCGGATCTTTTAATTTCTTTTATTTATTTTTAATTTTAATTACCCAGCCTGACTCGAGCTCAAGTCTCCTTCCAGTATCATAAATGCGCAGCGCATTAGGAAATATTTCCACATCCCGCCTTGGCAAACCCATGCGCAGGTTTTCCTGTATGGAGATGCGGCATCGTCATGTTTGATGTTGGGGCCGCCTTTTATGCTCTTACAAAGGACCACAATGAATCCACGAATCCACAATGAATGACGTGGGCATAAGCCCAAAACGGCGAAAAAGGATAAAAAGGATTTTTAAAAAAGTGAAAATATCCCTAATAAATCAAATAGCGAAGTTTCAACACTACCCAACAAGAAACTTCCTATTGGGGAAACCAATTGTGGCGGAGGTTTAGATGTTTCGTTTCGGTATTCCGCTAATTGCTCGCTGTTTTCTACGTGAGCACTCCCCTGTGCGGTTGCGGTTTGTTTTTTCTTCGGTCTCCGTTGCCCAACTTTCTTCAATCTCATCTTCCATTTTTACTTAATATACACGTACCCAAGTAAATACCGAACCAAGAATGTGCCAAATCTGTCAATTCGGATGAACCACTTCCTTTTTGCAACTGAGTGACTTTAGAAACAAGAAAAAATCCAAACCCTAGTACTTCAGACAGGTTTGTAGTGTTGGCACGTCATGGAGGCTTTTGCTTGATGGGAATCATCTGTTGCTAGTACCATGAGATAAGGTGTATGGTTGCAGTGCTTCGTAACCGGCGACCTTCCTTCTCCCCGAGTAATTACCGCGAACCAAATCTGGATTCGTTTTATGTACATATTTATCATAGTAAGTAATATTGGCTACATTACTATTTAGAATATCACGAACACTATTGGGAAACGTTTACTTAAAATTTTCACACCTAAAACTAACATGGACAAATGGGGTGGAAGGGACCGAGCTTTTAAGAACTCGCATTTCGCTCTCTTTTTCAAAGTATTTCCATAATTGAAGGACTTGGAGCCAAGTTTATTGCATGTTTCGTGTCAAATTTCGGTTTTTATAAATCCTCCTTGCATCCATGGAATGCTTCTAAATGAGACATTTTCTAAGTTTTTTTTACCAGTGGAACAAAGCACATGGTGATTTTTTTTACGCCTAAAACCGAGCCCGGTGGCTTGAAAACCTTCTTCAAAATGATTTCCAATATGAAGGAGTTTGTAGTTTCCGGAACTTTCTCGCTCAACCGTTACCACAAAAGTCTGCAACCGCACATTTGCGGTTTGTTTTTTTTAAAAATGCATTTCAAAATTATTTCAAGTCCTTTTACCAGTTGCCATATCAAGAATTCTTCAACTTTACCACCAGTCATCCTTGCACCCCATTTTACAACTTTGAACGGGATAAATATTATTTCAACGTTTTACATATAGATGCTAAATACCCAGTTATTGGTGTATTTATACTAAAAAAGTCCCAGTGACTACCAAGCCGGGAGCCATTCCGCCTCCGAATCGAGGGCCATCGAAACCAAACACTGCTACGATTACATCTCTACCGGTAAACTCAAATCGACAACTACTCCTGATGGGGCCTTCGACGACAAAACTGTCACTCCTGGGAGCTCATCTGTCAACACTGGCTCTTCTGGTTGCAACACTGACGCGTGTCAGTGACCCACGTGAAGCAAAGAGAGAGGACGCATCATCCAAAGATGCAGCACTACTACCGTCAATGATGCCGGTTCAAGATCTTATGTCTGGCAATAAATCTGGCCAAAAAAAGAAACCAGACCCAGTGAATAAAAGACCACTTGATATCCCCGCCCTCCCTCAGTCTTTGCCACAAGTTGCCAACACCCCAGATTGGACTGATGATGATGATTTCTTTTCAGATTGTGATTTGATCGATGTGGGCCTCTTAGGGTTGACTTCAACAAAACATCAAGCTTCCCCTGATAACCAGGTTGCAAAACGTCGAGCGTCCCCTGATAATCAAGTGGCAAAACGCCAACGCGTCATCACTTCGACCCAGGAACCTCACCCTGTCAATTTACAAATCTCAGGTGTGAGACCAGTAACCCCTTCGGCTGGTTCAAAACTTCCTTTGGCCCAAAGAGCTGTATCCCCGTTAGTTTCGGATCATCCACATACTGCTAAACATACTTCTTCGTCTAAAGATACTGACGTGCTGGCACTCCGAGCATATATTCTTGCTTGTGAGGAAAAGATCAACTTGCTTACCAAATGCAATGCTGTAAGTGACTCCACCTCTCTCTCACTAGATGCAAAAAAACATTGGCATACAAAAAAATTCCTACCGAAGATGAAAACAATCGACGAGAAGGTAGGTTCTTTAAGAACTGGGTTCACTTTCCTCGATCCTCTTCCTACAGACTTGTCCAATATTCATTCGGATGCGTCCTTCTCAAAGACCCCTTCTATTTCGATAGTCTCTTCCCCCGCAAAGGCAGTCTCGCCGCCTTCAACTCACCTTCCACGCAATCAGGGAGATGTGAACAGAGTAGCGACACAACCGCAGTCAATGATTTCTTGTATTACAGACGACACGCCTCCTGATCCGCTCAATGGCGATTATAATGCAAATATAGATGAGGCGCGCCAGATTATTTTAGAACGACGCAATAATCCTTCTGTTCCAAAACCTGCCTATGACCATATCGATGACGATGATTCTGAAGATAATTTTGGTGGAGATTTCATGGACGGTCTACAGTCTTCCCAGGTTGAAGATGTTGAGACAGACCTAAGTGGATTTTTAGCAAATGATGAAGACGATGAAGCTGATTCGGTGGATGTCACATACACTTGTACACAAGCCACTCAATTCGAACGGCGTGTGGTAGAAACGGATGAAGATGAACACTCCTTGGCCCTGGATCACGAGGCAAACTCTCTACACGATGAACTTGAAGATATAAGACTATCCCAAGATGTAGCTAATCGTTTAGGTGTGACATACGAGAAACCAGCTAGACCAGTTGAGATCATCGACGAAGATGATCTTGATCATCGTGACAATGTGGATGGCGATGAATTGGATGATGATGAAATAGGAAATTTCACCACTCAACTCAATGAAGGGCGCGACGAGGTTGTCGAAATTTTCTCCGATTTTGATGACGAAGAACTTGATAGCATCACAGATTGGCCAGTCGTGAAAAAAGAACCTCCTCCCCCTAGCGTTCATGTTATAAGTGAAAGTGATTTCAGCGATGATGACGATGAACTTTTACAACTAACAAAAGCGGTAGGATTACCCGACATGGCATCAAATTCTGGTAAAAAGCGCATTCCTGGATCTGAACCTTTCATTGACGAGGTATATGATGTTTTGAGGAATACTTTTCGTTTGCCGGGTTTCCGTTCTAATCAGCTTGAAGCTGTGGTATCCACTTTGATGGGTAAAGATGTATTTGTGTTGATTCCAACAGGTGGAGGAAAGTCATTGTGCTATCAACTTCCTGCGCTCGTCACAAAAGGTAAAACTAGAGGTACTACGGTTGTGATTTCGCCATTGATCTCGTTGATGCAAGATCAAATTCATCATTTACAGAAAAAGAATATCCGAGCTGATATGATCAGCTCAAGAGGATCTGCAAAGGAAAAGAGTGAAGTAATTCGCTCTTTTGCTGCGGGTAACTTGGATTTAGTATACCTTTCACCGGAAATGGTGAACAAAGCACAATCTATCAGAAGAATTTTGACCAAATTATACAATAACAACATGCTTGCAAGAATTGTCGTCGATGAAGCGCATTGTGTGAGTTCTTGGGGACATGACTTCCGGCCCGACTATCAAGGAATGAGCATGTTCAAGGAGGAATTTCCTGATCTCCCAATCATGGCCCTTACTGCCACCGCAAATGAAAAGGTCCGTCTTGATATCATTCACAACCTACGAATGTCTGAGCCAGTATTGCTCAAGCAAAGTTTCAACAGAACGAATCTTTTCTACAAAGTCATGAAAAAACCAGCTAATGTTTTCGAATGGCTTAGAGATTACATTTCTCAAACCCAGTTTAGAAAGACCGGCATCATTTACTGCCATTCAAAGAACTCTTGCGAAAGCACTTCAGAGAAGCTCGAAATGTACGGTATTAAGTGCAAGTATTATCACGCAGGAATGGATCCAGACGAAAGACTCAAAGTCCAAACAGAGTGGCAAGAGAACAAGATTCAAGTAATCTGCGCTACGATTGCTTTTGGTATGGGTATTGACAAGCCGGATGTTCGATTTGTGATTCATATCTACATTCCAAGAACTTTGGAGGGGTATTATCAAGAAACAGGTCGTGCTGGAAGAGATGGAAAGGACAGTGAATGTATTATGTTCTACGCATACAAAGATGCGCGGACTCTCAAGAGTCTTATAGAGAAGGATAAGGATTTGGAATACCGTACCAAAGAAATGCACTTAGCCAAACTTCGGCAGGTTATTCAGTATTGTGAAAATGGAACTGACTGTCGAAGAAGACAAGTGCTTCATTACTTCAATGAGATTTTTGATGCCAAGCTCTGCAAAAAAAAATGTGATAATTGCTGCAGTGAAATTGTATCCGTCCGCCGTGATGTCACGGAACACTGTTCAAAGATTGTGAAGCTAGTCCAATCGATACACAAGGATAAGATCACCGTTATCCACTGTCAAGACGTTTACTGGGGCTCCAAAAACCAGAAAATCATGTCTTTAGGACATTATGATAATCCTTATCATGGGGCCGGAAGAGACTTAGATAAAGGAGATATGGAGAGAATATTCTTTTTCTTGCAGTGCGAGAACGCTTTAATGGAGTATCAAGTGGTAAAAGGAGGATACGCGACTTCTTACGTGAAGTTGGGACCAAATGCCAACCACTTCATGAAAGCCAAGGAAAAGATCGAACTAGATTTTGCTAAACCCGGAAAACCATCTTCCGACAAACAAGCTGCCTCTAAAGGAAGTGTAAAACTTACTGCAACTGGTAACGGCAAGGGAATTTCCGGGTTCAGATACCAAGAATCTTTTGTTAGTGCTCGGGAAGTGAGAAATCAAGAAGATTTCGAAAAAGAAAATTCATTTGGAAGAGCGGAGAAAGTACCAAGTCGGATAGTCTTGCCGCAAGACACTTTTGACGGCAGAATCAACGATTCGAACAAGGATGTGATTGAAAAGGCATACAATGAATTACGGAACTTTAGAATGTTGAAGCTGCAAGAGCTTGGATATGGAAGAGCAAATGTTTTCATCAGTGACATCTTATTAAAGGAAATGGCCATCAAACTCCCCACAAATGCAAGAGACTTTGCCAAGTTGAATAATGTTTCAAAAGAACAAACTGATCATTTTACACACTTCAAGAAGGTCCTAACTTCTCTTTCCCGGGAGAGAAAGAAGTGTAGTTCACAAAATGAGGGGGCTACGCAGCAGTCTTTTATTGGACAAGGTACTAGCAGTCCTGTCATGACCGCGTCGCCTTATTTCAAACCGACACAGACAAAAACTAGCAAGAGTTCGGGGACTCAGAAAAGCCAATCGCGAGGGAATAAAACTGGAAAGAATTCAAACACGCAAAAAAAGCAACTGAACCAAAATCCCCTGAAGGGCCCTCAAAGAAATGGACCTCCAAAGCATATCCGGCAAATGCCGATTTAAGAAAGGGAGAAACTAACGAGATTTGCGCGGCTTAAGCACGCACTGTACTATGTGCACTAGAGCATAATTTATAAGTTGAGTAAGTGTAACTATATTTATTTAACAAGGCATCATAATATGATATTTACATATATCCTTATATTGTTCTCCTTTGGTTATGCTAATGAAAAGGAGGTAAAATGGATCAGATTTGTGACACTGGTGTCACCGTTTTACAAAAAGTAGTGCCCTAACATTTTACTAAAAATTATAGTATTTATACATATTTTCCGTGTATTATTCCGTGGTGGCTCCTATTTTCTGGTGTAACTGCACCTGTTTCTAGAAATATGTGCCATGGATTTCGGCTCCGAGAAGGACTTCGGACTTTGTATGTGCGGTGATTTTCCTGCGGATTTTCTTTTAGAACCATGCCAACGCAGCCAATGGCACCGGAAAAATTGGTAATACATCATGTGACGCACCAGGCCCCCACATTCGGAAAAATGCCATGGGCCACAATTATCCGTCTCAAATTGCGCTGCACGACTTTAATAATTTTTTCTTCCTCAAATTTGATTTATTTTTTTCCCCCAACTCAACCAATATTTGATTTTGTGGAGCCAGCATGTCTCATCGTTTTGCTCGTAGGCTTCTTAAAGAACATAAAGCTTTTCAAAATTCTAGCCTACCAGGTGTGGAAATGTTGCCTGAAAGCAATATCACCCAATATTATGTGGCCATGACGGTGAACAACTCGCTCTATACGGACCAGAAGTTTCTCCTCCTGATCAAAATCGGCAACGAATACCCTGTGGAACCACCTCTGGTGCAGTTTTTGCCCCAGGAAAACTACGTGGTACCAATGCACCCGCATGTCTATTCAAACGGACACATTTGTCTCAACGTTTTAGGCAAAGATTGGACTCCCGCCTGTGGCGTTGAAAGCGTCGTTCTCAGTGTCCAGAGTATGCTCAGCACAAATGAGGTATCGGAGCGTCCTCCTGGTGATGAACGTTATGTACGTCTGGCTCCCAAGGACCCAAAGAACGTGCCATTTGTTTACGATGACGATACGGTTTAATAGTGAAGCGTATTTGTTTGTTTTGTTTCTCATCCATCTAGTCTTACTGGAGCTGACAATTGCGAAATTTTGCATTAAATTGTCACACCAAAGTTTTGAGAACTTGACGGCTTGTTTTTATGTCACAAGTTGCAAATATATCTGGGAAGAGAAGGAATTGCATGACGTTACTGTTATTATGCATCAAAGGTGCTTTCCAGGGGTTAGAAATACGTTTTTGCTCGCCAATTTCATTGCCAAATTGAATTGAAATCATGGGGTGAACTTAGAGACAAATTATTAGAGAGAAGCTATCCGTGCCGATCGTCAAATCTTGCTTTAATGGAAACTGGCGCTAGTTGGTATCATGATTGGCACTGTTGGAAATCTCCCCAACTATAAACACTATGGGGGTGTTGCTGGTTCGATGGTAGAGTGAACTGAACTAGTTTGGAACCTGTTTTGGTGTCCTAAGTGATAGAAGACTAGTTTCTGTTTCTATTGCACAGCAATTACCACGCGAAAGTTCCCCAGACTCAAAGCGGAAATTCTTCCGTCTACACGTTGGATATAAGAATTAGGTGGGCTTAGGAAAATAGATAATTGCGAAAGAATGTCGGTGCATTAAGAGTTTATTTTCGGGAGATTGCTTTTTGCTTTTTGCTTTTTGCGTTTTACTACCGGGTGTTTAAGAACTTCCTGGTTATTAAGGGCGTGACTTTCCGAAACTGTTCAAGTGGACCGGAATCTCAATTGTCTATATCACAAAGGGCATACATTGACTATCCCATCATCTTCGCTGTCTAATAGAGGGTTTAACAGGGGTTGGGAAGAGAGAAAAGGTTCAAGGGTTCAGAAATGTCTTTTCGAGTCCGTTCGTTCTGATTCATTTGAATCATCCCAGACAAGATATAACGAGATTACATCACAGCAATCCCAACTCATGAAGACTTATACTTCGGCGTTTTTGGTACTAGAGCCACTGCTGGTTTGCCTAGGCTGATTTCTTTTAGATCCCTCCACCTCGCTGATTTGCCTATTTCGCTGATTTGCTTAATTACGTTTTCGGGCCGTGCACGGAATTTCCCCCGTACGGCTGGGGCCCGGAGTCCGGACCTGTGGCTCCGAGGTGGCCCCGCATTTTAACTTCCGCCTGACCGCGTAAGGGAATAGACACATATGCTCACCTGATCGCCTGACTCTGTCCCGGAACGACTTTGAGTCATCGGGCAAAAATAATTGATAAAGTCGATCTCGCCCACACGAGTCTTTGTGGGAGGGGCTGGATTTTTTTTTTTTTTTTTTTTTTGTTTTTTATTCCGTCGCTTTTATTTCTCTAGTTTTGTTATTAGGGGATTGGTATTGTGTGGTACACGACATCGCAGGTTGTGGCTTTACCAAACGGCCAAAGACCACCGTGAGTCCATTGAATCAGACTTAGAATGGAATTAAACGTTGATGCAAAAAACACTGCAAAATTCTGCAAAATTCTGCAAAATATTTGATGCTGGAATGGAAAGCTTGCAATTTGGTCTGCAATTTTGCCTGAAAATTTGACCCAAATTTGATTTCAATTTTGATCGATTTTTACTCGACCTATGATTACCCTTACGTCTTGACTCTTGGCGCAGGCGGCTTGGAAAGTGCAATTTCTATGCACCTACAGGTTTGGCAGGTGTTTCGTACACCTAAATAGTCCGGAATCCCCAATTGGCTCAATCCTACGTCGTCCAGATCGGCTGTTTCAGAATTGAGAAGTTTACTTTGTTGAGGGCACCCAAAAAATCCAAGCACAAGTCTCAAACTTTAAAAGAAGAAAAATAAGTTTTGAAACCTCAGTGATAGTCAAAAAAAGCCCTCCACGCCCACCCCCACCTTGCTCCACTGACCAAGACAGAGGCTTGGCAAATTATCCAAAATGGTTTCCTGTTTTGGAAAAGGTCAAACAAGGTGCTTACATTTTTGACAAAAATGCGGCAAGGCTAATCTTAGCAATCGAATATTGCAACATGTTTGATTAAGCCGTGCTCGGAGTGTAACCTCTCCAGCGAGCGTGTAAATAGGGGGACTTAGCACGCTATCAATGGTGGAAGTTCTTGGCATGCGCGAACTTCGGGCCAAGATTTCGACTGGGACGGAAAAACTCCGATTCATTGGCTTTCGCTCTATGCACGGTGAGCTCATATACATGTGTGCGCGTGGGCCCACACCTATGTGCAGTTTGGTAAGAATGAGCGGAAAAACCCACTCGCGGAGGCTTGCGACTTGTTGGGTTATTATGAGGCCTGTCCCATGCAGGTGAGGAGTAACGCGACAATATCTCCGGAGGTTTCAATGTATTTGGCTGAGGGGCGGATAACAACACAAAAACATCACCCAATTGGATTGTACTGTTCAGGGCTTTCCACCTAACAATAGTTTCAGGGGCTGCACTAACAATCTCGAACCACCCACCACCAAACTTTGATGACACGTGAGGCTGGAACATGGGCTGCGGATTATCTCTATTATCTTACTTCCGCGCCATGTGGCTACTCAAACGCATGGCACCTATGCGGGGTGTGCACACAGGGCCGATCTCTCTAAAGAAGCGATTTCCCCTCTCTGCTTGTTGAACTCATGAAAAATTTTGGTGAGCGACAAAGCTGTGAGTGGTGATTTACGAATACCCAATCTCAATTGTTTCCACGTTTCACGTTTCACAATTGCCGTCTTATCTTTCTTTGAGTACCTGCTTGAGTGTGTCGACGCCCCTAGTTTAAAAGGCAATCCCACAACCCGAAAATTGCCCGCTATCTTTCGAATCTTAAAAGTTAGCAATCCGCTCTTCCCGATATTCCGTCTGCATATTCCACCTTCTGAATTAAAGCAACCCGTGCTCCCCCTCAAAATTAACCACAAGTCCCTCATTCTGGTATAAGTCGACCCCCCATTGCATCTTTTTCCCCACCAATGGACTTTCTGCTGATTTACATTAAAGAAGAGCCTCGTTCCCCAATGTTTAATGACGGCCATCTCGATAATGACGAATCCATCACTATATCGCAGATCGAGGCGGCTTTGAATCAACATGGCTCCTTGGACGTGGACACACACACCCACACGCATCATGACGACTGCAAGTTGACCGCAGGGCCGGGGTGTGTTTCTGAAAACCATCCTTCGGGAACCAGCTCCTCCCTTAGCTCTGAGAACCCTTCTAGAAACAACTCTCAGGTGAGTTCGGAGGTTCCATGTGAGGCCAATTCTGGGAATACCACGAGAAAGAACTCTGCCAATGGATCTGCAAGTAAACTGCACTCCGTCTCTGACCCCCAAGTTGAAGCTAAGTCCCAGTCCCAGTCCCAGTCTAAGACCGATGCCGAGGCCGAAACCGGGTCGGATGCAAACTCAAACATTGAACAAGCGTGTGATTCGTGTAGAAAACGCAAGCTCAAGTGCTCGAAAACATTCCCCCGGTGTCTGAAGTGCATCCAACATAACTGGTGCTGTACCTACTCTCCCAGAACGGTGCGTTCTCCGTTGACACGGGCCCATTTGACCGAGGTGGAAAACAAGCTCTTCCACATGACGAACATGTTGCGATATCTCTTGCCAAGCGTCAATGTGGACACGCTTGCGGAAAGCGGTCAGTACCAGAAGACGCTCGGGCCCTACCGAGAAAAATTGGTGGGGTCTATTAGTTCGTCAAACTCACACCTGCCCTCTTCGAACTCGGTGTTCTCCAACGAAGATTCCATGAACGGCTCTTTGTCCGACAAGAAAGCAGAGGACGGCATCTTCGACATGGAAATCAACTACGATAAGCAAAAAATCAAGCAAGAGATCATTGATGACTTTATGTTGAACAATATCCCCACGGACTCCAAACGGTTTCAGTTCCTTCCGCCATCGTCACTGGCGAAACACATCAACTGTGGCCACAAGAAACACGTGCACTTGGGTCTGAATCAACAAGACGTGTACTCGATGCCCAATACCTCCAGCACCACCACTTCCAATACTGCCACGCTTACAAGCCCATCGTCGCTTCTTTCTCTACACTCCTTCGACAACTACAATTTCGAAAACGATCGGTTGGAGGACCTTCCGGGAATGCCCCTGAAGAGACAGAAACTCCACCAAAGTCACGAGTACACACTGATCTTTGACGAGGTGATGTGCGATGATTTTGCTTAACGACCTACACGAAATTCCTTCTCTCTATGTATTTTATTGATTTTATGACGACATTTGAATGCTACCATTATTGTAGAGAAGGCGCTCAGGAGATACTTTTTCCTGGTTTGTTCCAGGTAATGTAAGTGCCTAGAAACAATGTTAAGAAAAGTGCCAAGGTCTTAGTCACTTACTGACGTCAGCCCGAGAACTCCGAGGGCTGCGGCTTACTCCGAGGGTGTGTACAAACCGATCGGATGCAAAATTCGCGCACGTGCCGTGTCTTCGGCCCGTGTTTTCACCGACACGACCGGCTGGCGGGTAACCCCAGCCGATGGCAGTCCGCACTGGTCCGCGACACTTGGCTCTGGTCCGCGTCGGGCCCGCGAATCTCGCGGACTGCCACTAGTGTGGGCCATTAGTGTGGCGGTCATCCTTGACTCCCTTCCCGGACATGGTTTTGGTCACCCGGACCTGTGCACAGTCACACCCTCATTGAGGTATACCTTAGGACACACCCCTTCTCACACAAAAAAACTTCCTCTTGAGATAAGAGAAGCAATCTTTCAACCTCATCCATTTTTATCTGAATCTGTCTTTTTTTGCTTCGTTTGCTGCATCACCTTGATATTAGCCGCCTATATCGGCTTCTACATATCAAAACTGCTTTGGCTGCCATTTTGTGTGGTGACTCATAGACTTTCCTTTTAATAGATTATCGAAGGTAAGAGAAGCTAGCCTTTTTTTTTTGTCTGCGTGCCTATCTCAGAGTTCGACCAACAGACAGAACATAACATTCTCGGCGGGATCTTTCATTTATACTACGCCTTGGTGACCAAGTGTGGCTCAAGACTCGTGATCAAAATCCACCACCCACAGACGCTTCATTTATCGTGGTGACTCCAACAAGATAAAGAATCAGGCCAGATATTTGATTATTATTTTTTTTCAAAGATTACCCCCCAACCTTACAACTGCCGTTCATTTTGACAGCATGTCTGCTCTAAAGAACTTAACTTCGCTTAAAAGAAGCATTACTAGGCGTGTCCGTGAAGCGCTCCAGGAACTCCAGGAGAACTTGGGCAACTTGGGAAACTTGGAAAGAGCCCCTGTGCCTGTGCGGATCCCTGTTCCGGTGCGCGGACCAGGGCCTTTCCAAGGCCGCAACCCCCGTAGTTTCTTCCGGGCCCTCGGCGGCTGTGGCGGGATATCGGCGTGGGCCAATGCTGGATCTTTCTATAGAGGCGCCCTGTTTGCTTCATTCCATGGACCCCGTGGCTTCCAGTATCAGGCGTCGCGTTTCTTCACTACATACAACAAGTTCGGTGGGTATAACAGCTGGAAATGGGCCCGCATAAACCAGTCCGTGATATTCCATAACTTTTCGTCGAAATCGCAATTTCGCCTGAAACTGTTTGAGCGGTTTTACCGGACCCCTACCCTCACGCAGTTGCTCAAGAAAAAGAGCGACGCTTATGACGAGAAACTCCCATTCAGGGGCATTACTACCACCATGGCGGCATTGCCAAAGAGAAGCGTGGTACCTACTGCTCTCAGGCTCAACCTCCTGTTAACGCAAAAGTTCCATGATGTAGTGATGGACTTGGCCAGACCAAAGTCTCCTCAACCACAGACTTCTAGCAACGGATGCTACGTTGATTTCAAGCTTGAGCCTAGGATCCTCATCCCATCCACCACCATGATGAACGGGGACATAATGAGAGAGCTTTTGGCCAACCTCAAGCGTTTCGAGCGCCATGTCGCCGACTTGCAGCAGGATTTGGTCAGACTCAGCGAGTTGGGTGAGCTACCACTTAAGTTCGTGGCATCGGAAAACGTGATTCGCGTGTTTTTCCCAAACTGTGACCGCGCGCAACTAGAATGTTTACTCCTCGAGAAGAATGTGCTTGGTGGTACCATCCATGAAGATGTTGCCAACCATTGTGAGAAGCTCAGGGACGACGACCTGGTGACATCCATCTCCGAGTTTGATATCTTGAGCAGCGCGAACTCCGTGTCTCTGGCGCTGTCCAGCTCTGTGAATGATGATTATGACGACGTGTTATCCCTGTCGGAAGGTAGTTGCAACGATAAAATTGTCCACTTGGAACCAGTTACTCTTCTGGGACATGTGGAGTTTGCTGACGACTACTACTGGGCCTAGACCATATCAGGCCATACCAGACCAGCTGGCATGGTTGCGGTGTGTGTATGTTAGTGTGTGACTGTGTGATGCGGCCCGTGGCTCGCTTTACCGCCCACTGAGTGCTACGTTGTTGAGTGTTACCATAATGAGTCTGCTGCAAGGCGGTACAACTCGTCCCCCTTTTATTTCTTGCCCTCTTCAGTTCGAAAAAAGTCATCTCCGGAGAATCCTTATCGCGTGAGGTGGCTTGATATTTATTTCATGATGTTGTGGACTCACTACCCACCATCATTCTCTTTTTCTTTCTTACCCTCAATTCAACAATAATGTGTGTGATGATACGTGCGTGTGCGTGTGCGCCCAGGGCTCCTCCTGCACCAAAATACGCGTTTCAAATCCGGTAATTGTAGTGTTGTTCCTGTATGTAACCAATAGACCCCAGATCACTATTTTGGACCACAATCGGCGTTTATGTGCCAATACCCCCAAACTAATCCGTTCTTAGCGCAAGAAAACCCCCATCAAAGTGCATTTTATTGAAACTTTAAAGACTTTTTGACCACTTGAACCGCAATTTCAACATTTTCCCCTTTTTTTTTGCTGTTTTTTTGTGTCTTAACCACAGAAATCTGGCTTAATCACCACCATCCATATATCCAACCGAAAAGGGCTAAACCCGGACACATTTTGCCGCTTTAAACGCTGATTTTATACCTTCAATCGTCAGCAGTAAATCTTGACTTTCCTAGGTGCCGAAAATGAGTTCTGTAACTGCCGAAAATGGGGCCCTGTTGCCACATATAGATGAGCATAAAAATAAGCCTGTTCAACGAGAAGAGTCGCCCGAAAAAGGTGGCTTTAATGGCTCAACTGAATCATTCGGCCAGGATGCTGATGGTGAGTCTTCTGCTGTGGCTTCGGTGGCTTTTGGTGGAAAAATGAGCGACAATGAGCATGATGTACAAGATCCTAGTGAAGACCCACTTAGTGGTGGAAACCCCGTTGATTTCAATGAGATCCCAGAGGAGAAACTGGGCGAGTTACCCGCCTCTGATCCTTCTGACTCCTTACCATCTTCTTCGCTGGAAAATATCGAAATAGCTGAGAATTCAAAGGGCAAGGGTGGCGTCACAGACAGTGATCTGCAAGAATCAGATGAAGGGCAGAGAAAGGGCAAAGAAAGTTCTAAATCACCGGTACAACCCCACCAAAAAGATCTCGTATCGGCTGCTTCGGATTCCTCCAAGTCCTCCAAGTCGTCTTCACTTGAGAATATCGAAATAGCTGAGAAATCAAAGGCCGAGGACGATGCCGCAAATAGCGATCTGCAAAAACCAGGGAAAGGACATTTAACCGATAAAGAAAGTCCCAAGTTACCGGTGCAACCCCATCAAAAAGACATCTTATCGGCTGCTTCTGATTCCTCCAAGTCCTCCTCACTTGAAAATGTCGAAATAGCCCAGAAGTCAAAGGCCGAGGACGATACCGCAAATAGTGATCTGCAAGAATCAGATGAAGGGAAAAGAAAGGGCAAAGAAAGCCCCAAGTTACCGGTACAATTCCACCAGAAAGATCTCGTATCGGCTGCTTCGGATTCCTCCAAGTCCTCTTCACTTGAGAATATCGAAAAAGCCGAGCTGTCAAAGGCCAAGGACGATGCCACAAATAGTGATCTGCAAGAATCTGGTAAAGGACAGTTAACCGATAAGGAAAGTTCGAAGTCACCGGTACAACCCCACCAAAAAGATCTCGTATCGGCTGCTTCGGATTCCTCCAAGTCCTCCAAGTCCTCTTCACTTGAGAATATCGAAATAGCCGAGCTGTCAAAGACCAAAATCGACGTTACAAATACTGATCTGCAAGAATCGGGTAGAGGGCAGAGAAAGGACAGAAGAGGAATCAAGTCACTGATGCAATCCCGGCGAAAATCTCTTGTGTCTTTCACGTCTGGGTCTTTGGAGGGCTCTTCGCTGGAAAACTCAAAATCTCCCGAGGTGTCAAAGTTCAAAGGCGGCATTTCAAATGATCTAAAAGAGTCAAATGAAGGACAAGAAGAGGATAAAGAAGAAAACAAAGCAACAGCACAACCACAGCGTAAAGCTCTCGTATCTGTCATGTCTGGATCGTTGGACAGTTCT
Source organism: Metschnikowia sp. JCM 33374 (assembly GCA_005406065.1). Taxonomy (NCBI): domain Eukaryota; kingdom Fungi; phylum Ascomycota; class Pichiomycetes; order Serinales; family Metschnikowiaceae; genus Metschnikowia; species Metschnikowia sp. JCM 33374. The sequence goes on from BIMT01000068.1 coordinate 70,228, forward strand.
TCGCTGGAAAACTCAAAATCACCCGAGTTCCTATTGGACAAACAAAGTGATACTGAACTTCCACCACGAACGTTCATTCCTCTGTCTGCAAATACAGAAACCGGTGACAGCGTTCCTGTCACGGGTGTGTGTGCTAGTTCGCTTTTGGAAGCCCGTCAATCGGAAATCTCAGTCACTTTCGATGCAAAAGATGCATCCCTGAGACAGGCAATCAGCACCGGCGTCGAAAGTATCAAAAAAACCTACCGTGATATTCGTAACACTATTGGCCACTTGCCCACGGAACTCTTGGGTAGCGACCGCATCGATTGGCAATTGTGGGACCGTGTTATTGACGATTATAACGATATGGTTGTACATGAAGAAACACAGCTTGCTCTGGCTGTAGCTGCCGGGATTCCCGAGGAAGTAAGGGGTATAGTATGGCAGTTAGTGGCACGTTCCAAAAACCTACAGCTCGAGGAGTTATTTATGCACCTCAAAACAGAGCCGTCCATCCATGAAAAGGCCATCAAGCGGGACTTGACACGCACGTCATTTTACACCAACATCGAAGCCGCAAAAAAGGCCGCGGAGCTCTACAGCGTCATTTTAGCATACTCTAACTTTGATCCTGATGTTGGATATACGCAGGGGATGGTTTTCATTGCAGTTCCCTTGGTGATGAACATGACCGAGAGCGAGTGCTTTTGCTTATTGGTGACACTTATGAAAGAATATGGGCTCCGTGAACTCTTTTGTCCCGAAATGCGAGGCTTACATTTGTTGTTGCATCAATTCGACCGACTTCTAGAGCAACACCTGCCACTTCTCTATAACCACTTGCACCGCCAAGGCATCCGACTGCTGATGTATGCGTCACAGTGGTTTCTCACGTTTTTCAGTTATAAGTTCCCCTTCAAGGTGGTGTTACGTATCTTCGACATGGTGATAACACAAGGTGTGGAGGCCGTTCTTCGCCTCGCGCTCAACCTCATGCTCAAAAACGAACACAGGCTCATGCACCTTGACTTTGATGGACTCTTGGAGTTCCTCAAGGATAGCCTTTTCAATGTGTATGTGAGCGATGAGTTTGTGGCACACGAGCCACAGGCAAACAGGAGGTTTTCACTTCGTTCTCGGAAGCCAGCAGCAAAATCGGCAGAATATTACAAACTTGATGCTTTCATTCAGGACTCGATGAAAGTAGATGTCAGTCCTTTGGATCTTGCGAGGTGGAGGGCCGAGTTTGATCAGATTCTTTTACGGGATTCCCGTAGGGAAAACGATATCGAAAGTTTACGAGCAGAAAACGGTAAGCTCCGCAGTGAAATCAAGCAGTTGGAGGTCGAAATGTACACACTCAATCATGACCATATCGAAGCCGTCCAGAACCTTGTCAACGTGAAAGTGGCATTGCCTGAACTCGTTAGTGATGTTGACGAGTTACGTAGCGAGGTCACCGCACTAGAGTCAGACATACAGAACTTGGAACTTAAACTTGGTGCCAATCAAGAGAACATTCCCCAAGATATCGAGGCGCAGATTCATGAACTCTTGTCGCAGAACGCCCATGAGACCGAACGTTTTACCAATTTAGAAGAAGAGCTCGGTAAGTTGAGTCTGCAGAATGAGGCTTTGGAAGCAGAGTTGAAAAAGAGCAAGAAATGGTTTTGGAAAAAGTGATTTCCACTTTAATTTTGTTGATTCGTGTTTTTTTAAGGTTACAGAGAAATGGTGACTATCAGGGGTACCGTTGAGGGGCCGTGGAAAGCATCAACTGTTTGCAGCCATGCTGATATCAGAAGAGTGCCCCGTAATCAAATGCACCTTCGCATTCGGATATGATTAGTCACGTGCGTGTGACTCGCACTGGGCTTGAGCCCTAAGCATCGTGGAGTGTGCAGTACCACAGTGGAGCTAGTGCGAGGAGTCGCGGTCGCTGGGGTTAAGAAAATTTTCAAATTTCTCCTTTGAGGCTTCTTACATCACCATAATACTCGTTAACAATGGCTAGAGGACCAAAGAAGCACCTTAAGAGATTGGCAGCCCCATCCCACTGGATGTTGGACAAATTGTCCGGCACCTACGCCCCAAGACCATCTGCTGGTCCTCACAAGTTGAGAGAATCGTTGCCTTTGATCGTTTTCTTGAGAAACAGATTGAAGTACGCTTTGAACGGTAGAGAGGTCAAGGCCATCTTGATGCAAGAGCACGTCAAGGTTGACGGTAAGGTCAGAACCGACTCTACTTTCCCAGCCGGTTTCATGGATGTCATCACCTTGGAGGCCACCAACGAGAACTTCAGATTGATCTACGACGTCAAGGGTAGATTCACTGTCCACAGAATCACCGCTGAGGAGGGATCCTACAAGTTGGGTAAGGTCAAGAAGATCGCTTTGGGTAAGAGAGGTGTTCCATACGCTGTCACCCACGACGGTAGAACCATCAGATACCCAGACCCATTGATCAGAGCTAACGACACTGTTAAGATCGACTTGGCTACTGGTAAGATCACTGACTACATCAAGTTCGACACCGGCAGATTGGCCATGGTCACTGGTGGTAAGAATATGGGTAGAGTTGGTGTTATTGTCCACAGAGAGAAGCACGAGGGTGGTTTCGACTTGGTCCACATCAAGGATGCTTTGGAGAACACTTTCGTCACCAGACAATCTAACGTCTTCATTGTTGGTACCGATGCCAGCAAGCCATACGTTTCCTTGCCAAAGGGTAAGGGTATCAAGTTGTCTATCACCGACGAGCGTGACAGAAGAAGAGCCCAAAACGGTTTGTAAGTGTTTCCGCAACATTAAATTAATGTATTAAATTAATATACGCTTTTATTAAACTAAGGGTTTGATTTGTAGAGGTGTAGTGGGGATAATGTTACCCCGGGAAGGAATTATTTGACGGTCAAAAGTTGAAAAGTGGAGGAAAGGAGTATTTTGGTTAAATTATGGGTAGCAACGACGTGGGTATTACTCGCTGAAGTGAGTATTACCCCTTGTGTATATATTAAAAAACAAGGACTGATTTGCTTTAAAGACATTTTATCTCTAATGTTAGTACAGTAAAACCTGCTTTAACCGGACATCGTTAAAAACCTCCAACCTCGGCCACTTATCGAGAATGGCAAAAAGCATGAGCTTAGTATAACCTCGAACAAGTTTTCTGGGAAAAAATTGTACAGATATGTAAAAGTCGGTTGTGTGTCATTAAAACAAGTGTTCCGTTGCAAAAGAACCAGATACTTCGACCCCTGGGTGGATTCGGCACCTGAATTTTCCGTCATTTTTATATATGGACATGATTGGCTGGTTGATATAATATCAATCATATTAAGAAGCAAAACAAATATGCTCTCTTGATCATGGACACCCATTTAGCTCACCGCAGGGTCATTTTTCAATCTTCCGATAAGCTTTCCAACAGATTTTCTACCCCTAACACGACCCAGAATTGCAGCCATTGAATGGGGGAACTATTCATAAAATCAAAAGGTGCTATGTAAGGAAATAGTTGGCACGTGTGTCCGGCTAGTCCAAAATGAAAAAGAAAAAGAACAAAATCTGGCTTGTTGCAAGCAGTGAAGTGGGGTGTTTCTGGGTGGAAGGAAATTCGTTGTTTTTAAAGAAATCAGCACGATGTATTATAAAGTGGTTTCGCCATACGGCCACTTAGAACCCAACTGCGAATATGATGGTAAGAAAACCCGGTCTGACGGAGGTTTTAGATTAATTTGGAATAATGACCCCGATGGATATTCACCCGGTTGCTACTGACGCATCACGGAGTCTGGCGATATTGCTCACTCGGAAGAGCTGACAGGTGTTAATTGTTCGATTTCCGAAAAAAATGAAAAAAGAAAAAGAAAAAGAAAAAGAAAAATAGAAATTGCTATAAATCCCCATAAATTTTGAAGAGCACGCCTTATTGACCAGCACATGCGTGGACATACAGAAGCAGGTGGTAAGACATTCCAAGAGATCTACTGCGTTTACAAGAGATACAAGCAAGGGCGTTGCATTGTGACCACATCATGCCCGAAGGGGAATCGAAAGGGGCTTCACCTAAATACACTTTTCAAAAAGAAAAAAAAAACATACACACATATATCGAGGCCCTCTTATGATTAATTGGCCTTCTATGGTTTTCTTCCCACTGGGAATACCACCTTCTCTTCCAACGGCATTCAAGCCACATGGTTCAGAATTGTATAGATCTAGCGTGTGCTATATGCTTGAAGATGGCAGAACTGCCCTGTAGAATGACTCGCTGCTTTGTGTATGGGAGAAATGTGGGGAATCAGCATGTATTCAATTCGCAGCCAAAATATGAAATGGCCCGATTTTCTCCTGCAATGCCAATTCAGTTTTGGCTCCAAAGTTTTGGCTCAAAGTTTTGGCTCAAAGTCTTTTGCCCTGAAGCATTTCCCGAAACTCCTCCTTTTCATCTTTCACCCACGAAATTCGATTTCCACAAATCGTGAATATGGTCGCTGAAGCGTATACACGCAACATGCTCTCAGTGAGGAAGTCCGTTTAAAACAAAAACTCCTGTTCTTTTTTGATTCAGAAGAGTGGGTTATTCTTTTTGTAACTCATTCTACGTGTTTTCCACTGTATAATTTTTGTCAAGGATTTCTTCTTCTCATTTTGTCTTGTGGGTTTATGTATTTACATTATTTCTCACATCCGATCAAAAATAGGGAAATAAACTTAACACACAAAAAAACAAAAACACTATTCTACGGAATAAAGCTTTTGATATAAGCAAAATTTTAGAGTTTGGATACTCCATAAATAACAAAATCCCCAAAAATGCTGTGTTTTTATGAAATCGCCTCTTCTAAAATATACGTAACTTGGTTGGAGTCTCCGGAGTGCACATAAGCCAAATGTTCAAAATAAGTCGTTGGAGGGTGATTTCATGGACAAGTTGTAATAATCTTATTGGGAGAAGGAAAATACCGGAGGATCTAAATGTGAAGCGTTTTGAATCTCTTTCAAACGGGGAAAAGGCAGAGAATTCGGGGCTCCCCCTTTACTGGGTTAATACACGTTTTATTAGCTTCTTATCAGGCCCACAAAACATCAGTCACGGCTATTGGGAAACCTTATTGAAACCTGGGGAGAGGGTTCCACTACTGTAAAAGCCGGTTCGTTATCTCTCCTTCATTAGCCGTTTTAAACGAGCAGTCATATGGTAGAATCAATGGCACGGGTTCTCACCCATTGCACCCAAAGAAAAAATAGAAAAAAACCCCCCAATAGTGTGGAAAATGGTGTGACATTCAATCAATATTGAAAGAATCAGTGGTCTGAAATACACAAACAAACTTGTTTACTCCCAAACTGTTGTTTTTCAAAAATTCATAGACCCCAAAAGATCCAAAACTTCGAAGACTGTGGCCCTTCTGTTACAGCCAATATGCAGCTACCCTCTATATAAATAAGGCAAAAAAGACCCACAAGAAACTTCAACCAAAAAGAAGCCCGATATTGCGTTGGGTGAAAGTTTGGAAACCCTGCTACGGACAGGATTCAAACACGCCAATGCTATCACTATAACCAGGTTATGTCCAACCACCTTCTTTAAAAAACACACCCACTCACAAACTTGCCTAGAAAAAGTACCCTCTCCCCCGATTCTCCAAAATCGTTCGGAAAAACTCAATTTTCCATTATGCAAAAGCCTCTTCTTTTATCCCGTAAGCGTCTCCCCGGCATAACCACCCTTTCCGTCTCAAACCACCCGCAGCAGCGTCTTTAGATAAGGCCTCTGTCCTGCACCAACGCCTCGTGCACACGCAGTGTGGCTCGCGTATCTTGAGACGTCTTAAATGTGCTAATTTAACAAATGTCCCCTCTCATCCCCCTCACACCTTATCCAGTCCATCAAAAGAGTCGTTTCTGGATCAATTGGTACGTGTCTCACCTTTGACCTCGTAAACCACAGGAATACCACAGGAATACCAATGTTGCGTGTGCTCCTTCTAGCACTTGGGCTCACGCTTGTGCTTTACTACACCAGTGAAAGCATACCCGGAACCCAAGCAATAAAATCGGCCTTCGAAGGGATAAACAGACCAAGGTCGGGCCAGCAGGTTCAAAAGCGGCCTTTGAAGTTTTCTCAACTCAACTTTCTTCACACCACAGACACCCACGGGTGGCTCAGTGGGCACTTGAACCAGAAGACGTATAATGGCGACTGGGGCGACTTTGTTTCGTTTGCTCAACACGTCAAAAAACAGGCCCACGACAGAAACCAGGACTTTTTGCTTGTGGACACGGGCGACCGCCATGATGGCAACGGGCTTTCGGATATCACCGCGCCCAACGGCGCACGTAGCTTGCCGATCTTCACCCAGGCAGATTTCGACCTCGTCACCTTAGGAAACCACGAATTGTATCTCTGGGAAAACTCGGAGCAGGAGCTCGACTTGCTTGTGCCTCGGTACGGCGATAACTACGTGTGCTCGAATGTGGAATACCAGACGCTGCAGAATGGCTCGGACGTGTTTGTGCCGTTTTCCCGCCGCTTCCGCTACTTCACTACCCCGCAGCAGAAGTTGCGGGTGCTTTCGTTTGGGTTTCTTTTCGACTTCAACCGCGCCAACAAACGAACAAAGGTCACGCCCATCGAGACCGCCGTTGCCCAACAATGGTTCAAGGACGTGCTTGCTGCGTACCCGCCGCTGGAGGTGGACGTGATTGTGGTGGCGGGCCATATCCCTGTGACCAGACGCTGGACAGAGCTACAGCTCCTCCACACGACACTCCGTAGCGCCTACCCACACACTGTGATCCAGTATTTTGGCGGCCACAGCCATGTGCGGGACTTCCAGGTGTTTGATGACCATCTGACCGCACTCCAGAGCGGCCGGTTCTGCGAAACGCTAGGGTTTTTGAGCATCGACCTCTCGCCCGCCGTGGCCAGCGTGGAGGATCGCTTTTTCCGCTCGTACATTGACTTCAGCGTTGATCTGTTCATGTTCCACGCGCAGAAAAGCTCCTGGAAGGAGTTCCACACCCAAAAAGGGTCCGTCGTCAAGCACATGCTTGCCAGTGCCCGCGAGGACCTTCACTTGGACGATGTGTTGGGGCATGTGGAGGAGTCCAACTATTATATGGACTATGTGCCGCTCACGCACCCGAAAAACCTTTACAACTTGCTCACCAGCCGAGTATTGCCGACGCTCCAGCCCAATGACGCCGAGGCGCAAAAGAATGCACTGGACCAACGTATCATCATCATCAACACGGGGTCTGTGCGGTATGACCTCTACAAAGGCCCCTACACCGTCGACAGCCACTTCATTGTGTCTCCTTTCCAAAACAACTGGGTCAAGCTTAGAGTGCCGAAGGAAATAGCTATCCGGATCGCGCCCAAACTCAATGAAAACGATTATATCCTTTCGGACGCGGCCCAGGGAGCACACAACTCCAATGTTTATTTGAGGCCACCTCATCAGAGATATCACTATGTGGAGGAACGGGACCCGGACCAGCAGGGCCAGATTCCTTTGGCGTACCCAGATCTTGCTGGTGAGGTCGATGTAAAAGGCCAGCTCCCCAAAGGGTACGTCACGTATGACGACTTTGGCCATTCCGGAGATGATACACCGCACCGTGCAGTAAAGCACTACCCCATTCCCAATGTCGTGCAGAGTCTCGAGTTGAAGCCGGGTCTCGAAGGAACTGTGGATGTGGTGTTTTACAGTTTTCTCATTCCAAATGTCGTTGCGACAGTGGAGGCACTAGGGGGCACGGCCTCGCCTATTGAGTTCTACTCCGACAAGTACTTGGGGCTTTTGCTTGACCAGTATGTGGCGGAGCACAGAGTTTGAGCAGGCAGGCGAGTAGGCCAGAGTTTGAGCAGGCATGTGAATGTGAGTATTGGGTGAGTATTGTGAATCATCGATACCGCAGAGTTTCCTCCGACAAAAGAGGGCCAGAAGCGTTGCCCAGAAACATGCATATTTTGGATGCACTTCTGCTAGATGAGCTGGCTGATCCACTTGACTCATGTTCTAGGTGGATGGGACGGCAAGGTCTTTCGCAGTATTCGTAGCATATATTTACGTTTGTAGTAACGGCTGGGTCGTATAGAATATTATCTTTGTTTGAGTTTTCATGCGTTAATAGAATTCTCCACGTGATGGTGTACTTAAGAAGATTGTTTGGGAAAAAATCAGGGAAAGATGCCAGTTTGTGGATCACCACACTCGACCTGTGAGGGCCCATTACTGTGGTCCTCAGCCTTCCTTGGCATCTTTGAGGGTTTCAGACCCCCTTTTCATGGATACGGTAAAACACTGCAAGTATCGTGTTTATCCATTTATCGAGCTTTTATTTGAACCCATCTTGTGGGTACGCATTCAAGAAGTTTGGGAATAAATTCATGAGCTATGTACTAAGTAGTATATTTATGTATTTCATTAGAAAAAAAGGCGCTTAAAACCTTCAAATCTGGGTAAGATGGTTTGATCATTCACACTCCCTTTTTCAATAGTGTATTAGAATTGTAAAGAGCCACAAAATAAAACTTTTCTGATACAAGTAACTACACAAACTTCTAGTTGATAAATACCAAGCTTTTCCGAAAAGGTCAGGAACTATTCTGGTCTTTTAAATTAAGGATCTATTAGTGACAAGGTTTCAATCAAATACACGCGAGTCCAATCCAGTGTTGATTGGAGTGGATATATCGACTACGTCTTTTACTAAAAAAATATCATCGGAATTCTTGCTGCTATCCACATCTAGTGACTTGGAACTGCAAAAAAACATATTCTAGATTTTTCTTTTGATGGCCTGGGGTGGAGCTGGTCTGCCTCTACAGTCAGTATATTTTTAGAAATGATCCCGGAGTCTAACTCCATCTTTTGCAGAATCCACGCTTCTAGCTTTGGTCAGATTTCTAAATCATTCCTTTTTCCTTGAATTGGGGGCTACTCTAACAAACGAGATCCGAATACGCCGGAGATGCCACTCCCAATCAGCACACTCTAGTTCTATTCTGAACCTCTTTCAACAAAACCACCAAAAACAAGTAAAACGTAAAAATACTTCAAGCAACTATCATTTTAAAAAAAAACTCCTCTTCATCCTCGCTTGAGACCCAAAGGACTCACTCTCGCTCACTTCTTCAGAAACTTGGACTTCACTGGCATCAGCAGCCGTTACGCTTGAACATTGCCACCGTTCACTGGATAGCCATGTAAAGAATCGGCAAGGATGCACACTTATTATCTGAGTGAGCCTCTCGACTTGAGAATATCCAATATTCCCTGAATATGTTCTTCACCCGAGAATTTCAAGACCAAGAAGGCGCAGACATTCCACCAGAGATGAGAAATCTTGTGCAATCCGACAAATAGTAGAACACGAGCTTTCCGGGGGTTGTAAAAGCCAAAATTACAGAAAGAGAAGGCGTAGACCGAAATTGAGCTATATATTGCAGAATTTCCATCTCGTTATCGTCACCTTCAATAATAAGGGACAGCTGAACTACTCTCACAGCCTGCTATACGGCAAAGCCCGTGTATAAGCTAAACGCATCTAAACCGGGTTGTCATGAATTACAGCAGGTGCTCCTGAATCTATCCACCAGCACCTCCAAGTCGTGCTCAGGCCTAATCCCGGACTGCCGATCCCATTTGAAGACCTAGTCTTTGGTTCTAGCGAGGGCTGAAGCACCTGGTCATAGGCAGTTTTTTACATATATCGAATCAATAGATTAGAATGCATGTAAAGTGTGTTCCCGAGTCGGAATCTACATCTAGTAAAGGGCAAATATATCACAATATAGCTCAAAATACTTGTCGCTAATTCCGCACTTTCCTAATTTTGATCTTCACTGGTCCAATCCATTTATAGAGCGTGAATGAAGTGAGCAGCTAAGAGGCTTTTACTGTAATTGGATCTCGCCATCATACGTGGCTGATACATGTTTTGGAGTCATGTCCTAAGGCCAAATGTAGATGGGGGTTTTCTTGGAAAAACTTCATAAATTGGAGTGGAAAATAACTAGATTTAAGACATAATTTTAATTTGGGGTTTTATGTACCTGTTCATGGCGCAAAGAATTCGGTACCAAATGCCACTTTTGTCTAGCAGAGTCGAACATGGAAACATGCACAGTAATTATAAAGCTGTGACTGTAAAAATTCCGGTGGAATCTTTTAAACACCGACGCATCTAAATTCGATTTTGGCCCCATTACACAATACCTGCGAGCCAACCTTAATTTGTACATCGAAACAGTCCGCCGAGTATATTGCTCTAGACGCAGAAAGGCCAGAGTAGTCGAAGACCCAGGAATGGGTGAACTTGTTTCCCACAAAGAAGTATTAAAGACATACCCGTATAAATTGCGCTGGCAAAAATCTTTTGGTGTTGGAGATGGGCCTTTTTTGCCCTGTTCACATACTTTGGTATTCTTATGAAAGTAACATTCAGAAAGGATGAAACAGGCAGAAATGGTCAAACAGATAGATGGATATATTATTTACAGTCGGGTTCTCTGCTGTTTCTGCTGTCTTCTTTGCAGCAGACGTGTTTATGGTAACCAGAGAGAATTCCGATCCCACCCTGGCATTGCAAAGTTATGCTGGGGTACAGAATACTGGATTCTGATGCTTTCTTATGCACCAGTAGGGCACTGTGCGAAAGGTGATCCCCCAGTTCAGGAATGCCTAGGCAAAGCATCAACCCAGGGATATTTTCTGGCTGCCCGAAGTGTCCATGAAATGGGTGCCGTTAAAGATCCCCGTGGGTCTCTAAAGAGCACTGTGGGTCTCGTGTAGGAAGAGTTGTTATCCCCTTTTTAAAGGTATCTCCAGAGGGGGTGCCTTCCCCACTCCCATTAGAAGGTTATTATAGCGTATTTCAGCGCTGTGGTGGGCTGCTTGGATCTTCACCAATGACCGGGCTGATTCAAATTTGATATATTTCCTGGGTCTCTTTTAGGTTCTCTTTTAGGTTTTCTTTTAGGTTCTCTTTAAGTATCTGGCAGTCAAAAAGTCTTTTTGAATCGTTATCGACTTTCCGATTAAATACCATGCCTGTCGTCTGTTACGATAAAGCACTGGGATTTAGATTCATCCCAGATTCAGGAACACTATTCAAGACTCTACTCAGTGATGCTGTTCCTACTGCTGGCACTACCATTGCTACTGGGACATCCACTGGCGCTACCGGTACCGTCACCAACACGGTTTCACCACGATCATCACTGTGGCTTCTTGCTGTGACAGGTGTACCTCGTCTGCTGTTGCAGCCACGCAAGGGCCACCCAAGACTGGACCTAAGGGTAAGACTACACACCACCACCTGTCCTGTTGTTGCAGGAACTGCCACTGCTGCTGGTACTACGCTTGATACTACGCTTGATACTACGCTTGGTACTACTCTTGGTACTACTCTTGGTACTGTGCCGCCCACTGGCGCTGCCGGTGTTGTGTCCACCTACAGAAGCACTTGGACTGGCAGTGTGGCCACCGCCACCGTTGTAGGTGTCTCCACAGTTGTTCCCACGGCTCCTAATGGCCAAGATCACCTACACCACCCCACCTTCTGGCTTCCAGCCATTTCTACGGCTTTCAACGGTGCCGGAAAGCCAGTGCCTGCTTAACTATTTTCGATTTCTCTTGCTTACTCGTTGTAAGTAGTTGCTCAACTTTTTCTGAACGCACCTTTTTCTCCATTTGTGAAGGTGCTCGCAATATTGCTAGTATATACGAAGACTATGTGTAAATGGGTGGGGTTTTTTATACCAAGGTTTACTTTGTGGTTTGCAATCTTCTGACGGGGGATTGTTTCTTTTTTTATATCGTCATTCAAACCTT
>BIMT01000069.1:0-111179 GCA_005406065.1 Metschnikowia sp. JCM 33374
ACAACACAAGACAAACAAAACAAGACAAACGAACCAAGACAAACGAGACAAACCAAAGAAAACAAAACAAGCAAGACTAGATGAGGCCAGGCACCGAAAAAATGCAGTCCCACCAAAGCGAACTTTGTTATTGGATATAAGACCCCCTCCATCTTTCCTATTGGCTGCTCACGTATCTTGTCTATAATGTCCATGTCGTGCCGGTTGGGCCCAAGGTGAATTGCGCCTCCTTCTGAGCCCCCCACTAATGTGGCCGTGCCCCCGGAATACATAGGTGGAGACATTGTTAGTGCAAGGGTTTCCGTCGTTCTTGTTATTGGGATTTTTATTATTAGATTTTGTTTCATCGTGCCTTTGTTCCTACACGAATAGTGTTACACGAAATGGTGCATGGGTGAAATTGGCCTTTCTCATTGTGTGGTTCGCGACACGACATGCTGCGATCTTCCCAACCATATCCACGAGACTTTGCAGCCAAAAGCAGTGAGGTGATGTTGCGACACGGTGCGCGACACGGTGCGCGACACGGTGCTGTTTCAGGGCCACAATCTTTTTTCTTGGTTCTTGTTTTAAAGAAGTATTAAAGAAAATGAAGAATTGAAGAAAAAATGTCGGGACTTCGTTGGTTTTGATAATATGATAGTATGCTTATTGTCATACAATGATGCAATGATGCAATGATTCCATGGGTTCTTTTTTTTTCTCCCCACTCGCCTCCTTGCCTCGGCTGAATAATACCAAGACTCTGGGATGCCTTTCCCGGACCACGCGTGCACACTGGCGCGCTCAAGACGAGATGGGCACGACACGCGTACACCATGACCATAACCTTATCCTTTCTTCAACTCAATCAAGTATTCCCAAAATGAAGAGAGCAGCCCAACAAACCGGCCCAAGTGCTAAAAGCAGAAAGTCCGATAATGAGTACAGCGGGTATGTCGTCAAGAACGGCGACGGGGTCTTCTCTGTAAGTAACATTAACACGTTTAGACAGAAGTACATCGATGCTAGGAAGCCATGCAAGTTGAATTGCCCTCCGCCGGTGGCCATTGAAAAGTTTCGCATCGATTCCATCGTAGACACTTTGAAGTATGACGAGCCTTTGCAAGTGGAGCGCAAGGAGAAGTACGGGTTTGGCCTGGGCAAAACAAGGGAGCACCTTAAGTTGTCGGAGATTGTCGAAAAGCTTAAGCTGTCTGACGACTCGTACTACTTGACCACTCAATACGACGAGAATGAGGGAAATGAGGATGATAGTGATGAGGACGATGAGGACGATGATGAGGATGATGAGGATGACGACGAAGAAGATGGACCCACTTTTCCTCCGGCAACTAAGAAACTGAAAAAAGACGGCGCAGATTCCGATGAGGAGTCTGAGTCCGAGTCCGAGTCCGAGTCCGAGTCCGGTTCGGGCCCTGCTCCCTCAGCGCACGAGGCGATGATCCGTCAACAGTTAGCCCGCCTCAATGAAGAAATCGAGCACTTTGAAAGAACGGGAGAAATGAACTTCGGAAAAAAGGGTGGCGGTGCCTTTGACGACGAATTCGGGGGACCATCGGGCTTTTTGCACGACGATGAAACCGACTACCGCGTGGGTTCGCTCTACCAGCCCCCACTCTCTGGGCTTGTCAAGGATGCGGCGTTTCCAGTGACCCCAGCGCCGTTCAAAAACCTCGTGACGCAGCAAATCAACCTCTGGATGGGAAGCTCCAAGCAAACCAAGGAAAAACCCGATCTTCTCAACCCGACCGTGGAAAGTTTGGGCAAATACGTCCCCGAGGGCAATTCCTCAGGCCTCCACCACGACCATGCAGACAATTTGTATGTGGTTGTCCAAGGCCGCAAACGTTTCACGCTCTACCTGCCTAAAGACGCCGCCAGCCTCTATACGGTGGGAAACATCAACAAAGTATATGCCAACGGACTTATTGACTATAAGGTGGACAAGAACGCGCGGTTGTGGAGACCCATGACAGAGAATGGTGCCATCAAAGCAGTGTGGGCCGAATGGGTGTTGGAGAACGTGATCGACACGGATTTCGAAGTTGAAGAAGTGGAGGAGATGATGATGAACGAACCAAGATACAAGGGAGACTACGACGCGTCTATTGACCCGCCAAGCTTCTCGCGGGTGCCCCCAATCCTTGCCCATTTGGACGAGGTGACTGATGCCAAGGAGGCACAGGCATTGGAGAAGTTTGCCGATAAAGAGTTCCCAGGTTTCCGGAAACTACAGAAGTTGGAGGTATGGCTCAAGCCGGGTGAAATGCTCTACGTTCCTACAGGCTGGTTCCACGAAGTCACCAGCTACGCGGATGGCGACAATTCTGCACATGTGGCACTCAACTGGTGGTTCATGCCTCCTAGCGGCAAAGTTAATAGTTTTTGCCCTTACAAGGATGAGTATTGGCTTTTTGACTGGAAGGAGACGAAGGCTGCCATCAATAAGGCCAGAAAGGAGAAGAAATAGGCTAGGAAATGGTGTGGAGACAAATGTCTCCAGCAATGTCGCCAGCAATGTTTCAAGCAATGTCTCCAGCAATGTCTCAAGACAATGTCTCAGACACTAGTGTCCTCGTTCGCAAAACGCCACACCCGTGCCCCAAACATAGTGGCCAATTTGGTAAAACACTAACAATTTGAAAAACTTTAGGCTACGCTTGATTACTGTAGAATACTTACGGGCATTAGGCTTATTATAACAGGTGGGTTTGTCGACATTTAGCTCAGTAATGTTTTCTGGGATTGCTGTCTCCTACAGCGTACATGCTTCTATGCGTGTGAGATGCATCTCGCGTAGAGCTAGTGCGCCACATGATAATCATGTACAGGTGTATAATGCAGCTGGTATGTGCGACACGCCTGGGGCCACGAATGGACAAGGCCGGAGCAGGCCGGCAGGGCCGGACTCGCCCGGATGTTAACATGAACATGAGGCGATGTCGCGCACCGCCCCGTCACGTGGCCTCCTGCTTGCACGGAGCCACGCAAGCCAGGTGTCTTGATTTTGGTGGGCGGGCGCGCGCGCGTGCGCACGACAAGGTTTTTGATCGCGCACGACGGCGAGTCACACGTGTCACGTGGCCGCCTTCACGTGGCGCGAGGGCACCACCCCCACCCCGCGCCCTGCTCGTTAATCGGGCAGCCGTAACCGGCACAAAGTGTTCCAGCTAGCAGGACTAGCTCTCCAATCGCGGAAAGGTGCTCTAAATCTGGAAATTGGCAGTTGTGCATTTACTCCACCACGTGGGACGGTGTGTTGCTACCAATTCCCATAATTCATGGATGCTAACAAAACCCATCACAACCAAGTTGATGCTAAGCTTGAAGGGCCCCTCCCCTATTTCTTTAGCCGGAATAATTCGTATGAATATTTTCAGTTTAGCGCCGTGTCCTCCTGTTATCAGTCCAAGTATAAGCGTATTCGCACGTCGCACCAAGCACGCACGGCACTAAGACGCCATGTAGATAAAACCTTGGCCAGATAAATTGTCCCAATTAATGATTAATCTGTGCGCCACACCAACAGACAACTTCAGTATAAAACCAGCAACAGTAAAAAACACTCACACGAAGAAAAAAAGAGTCACACGAAGAAAAAAAACAAAAAAAAAACAAAATCACATACACCAAAAACAAAACGAACGAAACCCCCACTTCTCTGTCATGGCACGGCACTGGCACCCAGAAAAGGGGAAGAAGCCCTTATCGCGGATGCATCGAGCGATAGCGGAACCAGGCCAGTACTTGGACACTGTGCAGGCGGGGCGCGCAGACCACCAAGCTTCGATTGCATCATACAAAAAGTGAAAAAAAAAAAAAATAATAGTGATAATATATCAAGTTAGATAAATCCGTTCCAAACACGAGTCCGTACCCATACCTGACCTGCTTCGTTTCCTTCATAACAAGGTTCTTGAGCTTACGGTCTATCGCAATTTGATTCCTCTGATTAGGTTCACGTGGTTTCTGTTGTGTTTTTTTTTATATACATCTGCACCTACTCGTTCGTTCTGGCTCATTTTTTTTATATTATATTTAATATCATCCATATTCATTTCCCCTTTCCATTTCCCATCATTGCCAATACTCCCCCACGGTTGGCTTGTCAAACATTGTTAATTTTTTCTCCTTGTTCATTTCTCGAATAACTTTGGAATAATTTTGGAGTCACTAGTATGTTATTTTATCTGTTTAATCACCAGCTGCGGCTTTTACGGTTTGCCTTTTATGGTTTGCCTTTTACGGTTTGCCCTTTACGTTTTGCCCTAAACATTCGGATATTAATACTTCTAGCATTCCAACGTTGACTACATTTCACTACTCTGGTGGAATCTCCGTGTGTCTTATTCGTGCCAAGAAAGACAAGGAACAAAAAAGAAGATAGTCGCTGAGAGCATTTCAATATCGCTTCCCTGCTTCTGTACTTCACCAAAGCAATTGCCTTTGAAACACCCACAACAAGAATTTATTCCCAACTCAACCGTCCTTCCCCGCATCCAAAATATATGAAAAACTGTTACCAGCGTCAATAGAAAGAAGAAATACCGATCAAAAACACAACAAAAAACCCCAAAACTTTCCAACATGGCTATGGCAGATAGAAGACCTCTTGGGATTCCCGTTGCTTCAACACATGCGTCTCCCGCATTCAACTCTGACGGAATCCAAACCAACGCCTCAGACAAGAGTATGAAGCAGACCATGTCCGATTTAAAGGATGTGTATTCCGAGAATGATATCACCTCGTTCACCGCAGACCCCAGCTTGAGCCCCACGGACATGTCTCCCAACCTGAGATCCATTTCGCCGGACTCGCTCATGAACTCCGGGTCTGTGGGCGGCACCAAAAAGGGGCTTTCGTCCAACAGCTCGCGAGACTCGACGCCTCCCAGCGGCTCGCATGGCTCGCAAGGCTCGCAAGGCTCGCAGGGCCCGCACGAGACCCCGGGCGCTACGGCATCTGCTGGTTTCTATGAAAAGGCTGGCCTCTCCAGTAGCATCCTCGGCAAGAAGCCCAAGCCCTCGACTCGTGTGCCTATTGCAACCGGGATCTCCACCACGATCCCCGTGACGGGCGAGAAGCCCAAGCCGGAACAAGACGGCGACGCGTCGCTTGAAGACGATGTTTTGTTTGCGATTTTTTTGATTTTGTATGAGAAGGACACCGCCGGCACTGGAATGACCGTCAAGCAGATCTGTGATGTGCTTATCGAGAGACACCCCGAGATGGCGCAGTTGTCCAGCAAGACCTCCAACTTGGTTAGTGCCAAGTTGAACGCTTACGTCAAGCGCGTGGAAAAGGGCGACTCCAACTTGAAGTACGCCTTGTCCAGAGAATGGGCCGACGCGTCCCCCAAGAGAATGGTGTATGTATACCGGGGGCTCTTGGCCAAGGACTTCCACGTGCACGTGAAAAACGCCATGGAGACCCAAAAGCAGCTGCTGGATGCTCCCAAGTTTGCCAGCACCAATAGCAGCGCCAATAGAAACAGCCCCAGCACTAGCGGAGGCAGCAACACGAGCGGCACCAGCACCAGCACCAGCACCAGCACCAGCACCAGCAACACCAACGCAACCTCCGCAAACAGTCCGCCCAGCCCGGCGTTCTCCACGGACTCGTTCGAGGCCGCAAAGCAGTCTGCGCTTCTGAAGCCCCGGCGCCAAACGATGTTTGACTTGGGGATCTCCAGACACGCGTTTTCCGACAACGCCGACTCCAGCAACTTGTTTGTTCCCTACTCTTCTGCGCCTGTGGCTGCCAACATGGCCAGTCTGCAGAACGGGTTCGAGGAGAGCGTCGAAGACGCCAAGGCCAAGGAACTGGAGGCGGAAGATGCGCCCCCTTCGGCTATCGACACGGCGACGCCTGCCACCGCGGCCAAAAAATTCATCAACGACTTGGACTTTGACTTTGACGATTTGGAGGTGTTCAACGACACCGACGACGACGACATGGGGGACTTTTCCTTGGATATCATGAAACGGTCGGGCAAGCGGTCCAAGTCCATGTCGCACCTCACCATGAACAAAAGAGCCAAGTTTGTCACTGCTGCTGCCGCTGCTCCAAGAGTCCCCAAGACTCCTTGTTCCCATAGTCCCCATGCTGCGGCCGCTGCGGCCGCTTTACATGCTGCTGCGCTTAAGGCGATTGCTGCAGCCACCACCGGTTCGTCCACGCCAGAAGTCCCAAGTTCATGCTGTGGTTCTGCCAATGATAACATGAGCTCGCCGCCAGTTTCGCCAAAGTTCAAGTCGAACTGGGCACATGTTGTGCGGTCGGGGTTCTTGACCCAGGAAATCGGTGCTCCTGAAGATGTTAGTTTATCCGACTTGGACAAGCTCTTTGGTTAAGCAAAACGCGTTGGAACTCTGAAAAATAACCATTCCTAAAAGTAAATATAAGTTAAGAGGCCCGGAATGCTTCTTGTTAACGGAAATGATGATGTTAATGTTTAGTAAGGATGTTGTGTAGGCTTTTTTTTCTTTTTTCGTTCTTTTTCGTTCTTTTTTTCGTTCTTATGTTGCTCATGGCGGTGTCACCCAGAGCAGTAAATCATCTGTTAGTGTTTGGACAGGCCCGGAAAACACATTGCTCCTGGGTTGGATGCTACTGGGTTGGATTTGTGTGCTCTTGATTTGGAATGGTGCCGTTTGCTTGGTGTTTGAAAGGACATTTCCGACATTTCAGGAGTCCAGAGAAGGGGTTCGTTTATTAACAATATAGTGAGGTATTTTCGACCCACAAAGCGTGTTGACGTGAAGCCTCTTTTCTGATAGAGATTTCCCAATGTAGAAACCCAACCTCCAGTTGCCATACCACAAATATTACGGTATAATAAGGAGCAAACGTTTTAAGTTGTTTAAGCCATTCAAGTTTTTTGTATGAGCCTGAGTGGTTTGAGTTTTGTAGAATATGTTTTGGGGCATGGTTTAGAGGCTGCCCAGGGCAAACAACAGAAAAGTGGTGGCCCCAATCATAAGCAACGCGATAATCTTGCACCCCAGAAGTATTAAGAGAGGCAATTCGTCAAAACTTTCTTCTTATTCATTCTGTGTGCTTGGCTCTTCTTCCTGGTTATTCCACAGTGTCTTGGCTATATCCATTGCGAACGTATTAGTCTAGTGTAAATGTGAACTGAAATCTACGAAGATGTATACTTGATGTGTATTTAGCTTTCCTGTAGCCAAAATCAGTTAAAATTATTTGAAAGCATTCAAAAGCGTTAGATAGTGTGATGATTATTTACAAAGATATCCGTCCATTGAGCTGACATCTGAATACGCTGCTGGTAAAGTACATTGCGATAACCTACGCTTCAAATAGAACAGAATTTGTTTTATCGTCCCAGCATCAGGAAATAAGGTTGGTGGTTTCGAAAAATTGCACTTCCCAGATCACTTCCTAAATTGGAAGTCGAGCCACACCCACCACTCTTAAAGCTGATAGTCCTTCCGAGACAAGTACCAGGAGGTGAAGACACAATCCACTTACATAATCAGTCAAAGGCACCGTTCATCTGGGTTCTCTATGTGGCTTACTTCCTTTGCTCATGGAACAACCTTTCTGGCGGAATACATAGTGTACGCCTAAAACACGAATGGCCAATTGGATCATATAGTGTCAACATTACTGTAATTAATGCCATACTGACATTGTTGAAGGTAAGGTCTCCCGGGATAAACTGCTCAAATGCTAAAAGTAATTTATGCTAATGTCTACTTTAAACCAGCCGTTAATCCAATGGAAACGTTTATAAACTGTAGTTGACGAGAGGGTCAAAGAAGAGTCGCCTAAACCTGTTTTTTTTAATACATCTAATTGAGGGACGGCATTACTGGTGTAAACCAGCCCTTCTTGGCAAATACCTGTTAAAAGCTTCATCGACCCTTTGGGCTAGTCTCACCCAACGCCTTCTTCATTTCGTCTTTAAAAAGGGGAAGGAGTGTCACGCTTTGGTGACTCAGGCCGCCTCAAAGAATAACTCTTCTTGACGTCTTCACAACCCTATTCAATTTAGATTCTCAAATGACGTGTTACTTGGCACCAACATCTATTAATATGCATTGGCTCAGTAAGCTTGTTCTCATCCCACCAATACTTGGTTGATCCACATATATTGTATGTGTGGTTTTGGATTGCATTAAAGTTGACTCCCTAACACACATGGTATGTCATTGTCATTCTTGCGGTCAAAAATGGAATAGATGGCAGTAAAGTCATTGCCTTTCAACCATTCTCTCTTGTATAGTGCTTTCCAGAACTTGTCCCACTTCTTCACTCGGTTCACTTCTAGATAGATAGTTGTGTCGCGTTGGCATGATTGGCGGAAGAGTCTCAAAGTCTATGACTCAAGGGTTTGGGGTTTCATCTCTTCCAAGCATGCTTGCTGTGTCGTATCACCCGGTAGCTTTGAAACCGCATGGATAAGAGACGGGCTGCCACGAGGAGTATGGTTTGAACCCAAATTTGATTGCCGCTCCGCTAGATTTTCATAAGTATACACTTATAGTATTGGATATCTACGGAATTGGCAGTGCACTTCTTGTTCGGGTTGAATGTATCATGATAATCAACATTGGACACACAAGGCACGAAATGGGATATGACAAATGATTGCGTGTTCGAAAAATTCAAATGTTAACTCTTCTTTACCGGGTACCCGGGCAATTACCAATTTCCAATAATGGTCACTTCTTAATAGGGCATCATACGTCGTTATTATCATCACTCGTTAAAAAACAACCTCTCCTAAGTGCATTAAACAATAGCGCAGTGAGGGCAAATACCCTTTGATTGGACCAAAAAGCTTTTGTAATGATCTATTTATGACACACACATTGTTTGAAAGTAAACCCTTTTTTTACCCTCTTTGTTCGGTTCATACTGCGTTCAAGGGCACGAGGCACCTCAGAACATGCTAAGACCCTATCCACGATCTCCAACACACTCAAAGAGAACCCCTGTGACGAGTCCATCGACTCAAATCAATCTTTGGCACCACTTCACAACACCCAAACGCCCAAACGCCCCTATCGTTTCCCCGTGGGCAAGGCGTCCCTTTCTCTTGACGAGCTATTTACACATTCTTTCAATCAAGTCATATAGTACTTGGGGCCGTCGCCTCCCTCGGGAACCTCCCAATCAATGTCTTGAGTTGGCACCTTGATGTCACACGTCTTGCAATGAATACAGTTCTGACTGTTGATGTTGAACTTCACCCCCAAAGGCTCGTTTTCATCCTCGATGTACTCGTACACTCCTGCGGGGCAAAATCTTTGTTCAACTCCCTTGTACTTGGGCCACGAGATCTCGGCGTGCTTCCTGTAGTCCTGGTCAGGGATTCTCAAGTGGCACGGCTCGTCGTCTTGATGATACGTGGCAGTTCTCGATACAGACGTGAGAATATCAAAGGTGAGTTTTCCGTCAGGCTTGGGGTACTCAATGGGCGAGAACTTGGAAGCATCTTGAGTCACCTCGGCGTCGGTGTGGCGCGTGGACAACGTGTATGGTTCCTTTCCAAACGACATCATGGTGGTGAGGCCAGACTGCACCATTCCACTGAAAAATCCAAGAGATCCAGGTAACACGCTGAACGCAGGCCGGATGTTTCTCACTTCGTAAAGCTCTTCGTAGGCCCAAGACTTCTTGAAATTCTCCTCGTAATCCTTCAAGTCAAACGTCTGTGCCTCCATGTCTGTTTCTTCATCCACCACATCCAACTCCTTCAAGTTGTTGAAGATGGACTCGGCAGCCACCATACCCGATTTCATCGCAGTGTGGGTTCCTTTGATCTTTGGAAGGTTGATGAACCCAGCAGAACACCCAACCAAAACTCCTCCGGGGAAATGCAATTTGGGAATCGATTGGTACCCACCCTCGTTCAACGCCCTTGCTGCGTACGAAATACACTCGCCTCCTTCCAAAACACTGGCGTAATATGGGTGGGTCTTCATTTTCTGGAATTCTTGGTAAGGCGACACGTATGGGTTGGCGTAGTCCAAACCAACAACCAAGCCCACCGCCACCAATCCGTCTCCAAAGTGATACATGAACCCTCCGCCATATACATCCAAAGAGAGCGGGAATCCCAACGAGTGTCCCACAAACCCACTGTGGAAGTTCTCTTCGCGGACTTTCCAAACTTCCTTGATACCCAAGCCGTACGTCTGAGGGTCGGAGTCTGCACGCAAGTCGAACTTGGCAATGGCTTTTTTGGAGAGCGATCCATGGCACCCTTCGGCCAAAACCGTTTGCCTGGCATGGAACTCCATTCCTCTCTCAAACGACAGTCTGGGTGCTCCATCCTTGCCGATACCAACGTCTTTGGTGGCGACACCCTTGACCCCGCCGTTCTCGTTATAGATGAGTTCGCTGACTGAGATCCCTGGGTACATCTCGACACCAAGCTCCTCCGCCTGCTCCGCAAGGTATTGCACCGTCTGATTCAAGGAAACAATGTAGTTTTTGCCCTCGTTCTTCATTTGTGGAGGCTCGGGCAAACTGAAAGCACTGTTTGGCGTCAAAAACTTCATTTCGTCATGCAGGCCCAAAGTGACAATGTCCTCGGGCAAAGGAATGCCATTTCCGTCTTCGTCGTAGTGCTCCAGTTCAGGAAAAAGCTCTCGGAGAGCACGTGGCTCGATCACGGCTCCACTCACCATATGGGCACCGAAATCGGCCGCCTTCTCCAATAACACCACGCGCAATTCTCCGTTGCCTTCTTCGTTGTCCAACTGCTTCAATTTGATCGCCGTGGCGAGTCCGGCCGGTCCTCCGCCAACAATACAAACGTCCACATTGTCGGCGGCTCTTTCCTCTGTGAGTGTGGCTTGGTCTTCTTCCGATAAATCCTTGAATGGGATTTCTTTTCTGCACCGAGACACCGTGGAGAAGGATCTTACCGAATATGAGCTCAATGGTGAAACAGCGGGTAATTTGAAAAACCTAGACCGAAGCGGGCATTCCACTCAAACATTTTTCCGCCACTGATATATGTAGTTTCCCTGCCGAAGCACAGTATTGCTTGCCCAAGATGGGCCTTTGATATGCCAATTTGGAGACGCTGCGAGCTCGGGAAATCATAGAAAAAAGGGTGGATTATTTTATAGCAGGCTCCGGGTAGGCAAAGAATATTTGAGTACTAGGGGAATTTATCGTGTAGACACTGAACGATGGTCTGGTGGGTCTATCTATGGGGAATATATTCGGAAAGGCTGAACTTTCTCACTATGACTCACTATGAGACTGCAACGCAGAACAACCTGGGAATGGCCAACAAATCTATAAACTATGCAACGGTAATGAATGGCCGCAGCACCTGTGTATCAAATTTCGAGGTTGAATATGGTGACTTAAGTGAATGTAATGGTTCTCTGTTCTTTTTTTCGAGAGTCCCAAAGTTTGAAAGTCCGAGAGTCCGAGATTCCGAGTCAACTGATGTGAAAAAATGAAAACGATGAGCCAATGAAAATCGCGATGATGATAAGTCAGTCAGCTGACTTTCCAACTGGTGCTTGGGAAACAGAGTGCGAACCACGGCTTGCCACGTCAGGAAAAAAAAACCTGCGATGTCGCAATTTTGGCGCCAATTTGATTGCCCATGAAATTGCAAATATTGCACTGGCAGGATAGGCGCATGCTAAGAAAAAAGACAATAAAACAATTAGGCGAGATTATTTTTTTTTAAAAAAAAATATTGCATCCGCCAAGAGGTCATCATATAACAGATCCTCACAAATTGGGCTTCACAAACGCTGTTTTGCACAATGGCTCCTGTTTCTGGTAAGCATCTCGCTAATGCCAAGCTGCTTAAGATACCCAAATACTCAAAATATGGTCAGCACCTTTTTCTTGCGTAAATTCTTCAATCATATCGAGAGCCAATTGCCAGTCATCACTCGAATCCATAACCACAAAGTCGCCCTCTTCATCCTTGTATTTGAGTTTATTGATAATCACATCATCAACAATACCCGGGCTACTTGAAATGTAGGAAGCGATCTTTTGATGTAGTTCCCGGAATGAAACATTATGCGATACCACCAATGGTTCTGTAATTTCCATCCTGTTGTAAATGATCTTAATGCTGATCAGTGGGATGGGAGGATATGGTGGAGATGAGTCCCCATGGCTCTGTCCAGTGCTATAACCTGTACTGTTTTTGCTCATTCTCATCATACTAAAAGTGGATGACGAAGAAATGTGTCGCTGGTCATGTTCGTGTCCTCTGCTAGAGGGAGACTCGCTAAAGTTTGGATAATGTCCGTTCTGGTGACCTTGTCCACTTGTTTCGTAAGAATAGTTTGTTCCGAGAGAACTTCTGGAGTCTCTTAACTTGCGCTGCAACTGACTATTCATCTCATTTGTTTTCAAATGTCTTAAGCAATTTTCCCATTGGTTCCTCGGTTCTTCTGTTCTGTATCTTAAAACAAACGAACCACTCTCCTTCTTTCCCGACCAGGAGATGACCAAAGTATATCCGTTGAGATTTGAAGAAGAAATGTTGTAAATCTCGGAAATGTAAACACGTCCTTTCAACTCAAGAGTTGAGCTCTCTTTAACACCATTCAATGACTCTAAAAGGTTAGCGGTTGAGCCAGAAAGATTACTTCCCGACTTCTTTCTGGACGACAATAACTCCCTCTTCTTTTTATCCTTTTGCTTATCTGCTGGCACAGCTTCAATAAAGAAGAAAATTATTCTCTCGAAGAGATAAGCCACATAATCCTTCTCATTCTCGCCGTCTTTGATGGAAACGGTACTATGGTACAAGAGCTCTCCTTGTTCTCTCAAATTGAATCCACGCCAGTTTTTGACTCTTTCAACAAGGTTTTGTAAGAAGCCGACATTTTCCGATCTTCTTTGAGCCTCGTTCACCTGATTAGCCACCTCTTTCATAGCAGACTGGGCCAAAAGTAACTCATTAAAATATGCAGCATCGGTCTGGTCTGAAAAAGTCTTTACGAGCTCTTTCAATAAAAGGGGGTATTTGCATAGACGCTGGATCGGCTTGATGATGTAAGACTGTAATTCAAATCCCAGGGTCTATCAAAGAAGAAGCTTTTTTAAGATTTGCTGATTCCCTGTTAATGAGCTCGATTGCGCCAATTTGGCCAATGGTCCAAGGCTCGTATGCTCTAAAAGGGCCGTTAGAGGCATGTATGAAGACAGAGCCGATACGTTGATACTTTGTCGGAACATCGATATTACACTCAAAGCCACAGAGAAGGCGCCTGTGGAAGTCGATCACATCACTAAGATTTGGGAATAACACATGTAGTTGTTCTGAAGAGAGCACGTCGGCCGCCTGGAGCTCATTTCGGTATTTTAATAGTAGCTCCAAGTCCAGAATATATTTGCGCTCAGTTTGGATCAATTCCTTGAACACTTTGGAACGGTCGTCGGTGATTTTGAGGTCAGCTATTTCCAGAGTGATTTTGTCTTGGGATTCGTCCTGGCGACTGATATTGTACAGGTCTAGCAAGGTAGATACAAAGTTGATGATCTTGAGAAGATCATGGGTGTTGTCGGAAAACACGTTCGAGATGGTGAACATTGATTCGTCGTCTATGGTCAAGTGGGTCTTGACCGCAACCACAAAGTCGTAGACGGCCTTTTTGCACACGCGCAATTCGTCTCCGTCCTGGATTGGAATTGCGTGTTCGGGCTTGATTGCATTGAAAATCAAGCATAGAGGCACTCCCTGTTGAAACAACTTCCATAGTTGTGTGGCAGGATCCAGGCTCAAACTGGCCGGGAGCACTCCGGCAGTGAAGGTGAAGATATTATTTGTCAGGGGTGCAGTCACGTTAGGGAATGACGAGGTGGAGTTGTCCAGGTAAATAGAGAAGCCACCTGAACCCATGGACGAGCGGAACGCCGCGGGAGACCCGCCGTCCGGTTGCTGTAGTTGTTGTGATAAGGCGAGAGCTTGTTGTTCTGCGCAACGTTCAGCTGCGGATTGCGCCAACACGATGTATGGAGGCATCCCTTTGATGGAAGCGAGCCGTTTGATCAAAACCTTACATTTATAGAACATGTGGTCTTCCACCAGCGACGTCTTGTTCATCGACATGTTTAGTGCCATTATGGGGCCGGATGCCACGCGTGAAATGTTTGTAGAGGAGGAGCTCAACGATGGGTTGGAGGCCGAAGACACCGAGCGGAACTGCGGGTGGGAAAAATTATCCATGGTGAACACAGTAAAAAAGATCGATCGATTGTCTCAAGGGAAAGCTATAGCTGTAATGGGTCTTTCTGCGCTTGGGCCAAGGTGTGACTAGTCTTGTGGCGTGTTTATTTGCGTGTTTGGGGGCGGAATTAATAAAATCTGAGGGTTTCAATGAAGTGTTGGCATGCTTAATACCACTGGTGCTCGCTTTGATGTGGCCTGGGCGAAAAAGAAAAAAAGGGGACTGGAGGCAGGATGGCGTCCGTGGTTCCAAGCGTCGCGTCAATGGGGGTAAGTTCGATGGACAAAAAAAATAATAATAATAATAGTAAAAACTGCCGCTGCACCGATCTTGTTTGTGTATGTATAGCCGCCTTTGGGGTATAAATACCATGGGTTCGACCCTCTGTTTTTGTTGATATTGGGACAAATAAGTGAGTATATCTTCAGAGCCTTGGGGTCAATTTCCTGGTTAATACCCCAATGGAGAATTGCACTGGATACTTGGGGACTTTACTGAGCGAGGAATGGCTTGCAGCAGCGCGGCCACGGCCACCCCAGGGCGACCAACCTTGTGGTGTTTAGCCAACCTTCGAGCATTCCCGGTTTCATGATTCGGACTGTTCTGTCCATAATTCTGTCCATGGTTCGGACCATGGCAGTGTTTCCAAAGAAAAATAATTCAACCGGTGGTCTACTTTCTGCATTGAGTCAGAGGGGTGGGAACATGGGAAAATGGACCTGTTGATTGAAACACTCGATGTGAAGTATGGCGTAAGGTGAATGGCGTTTAACGGGTGTCTGCATTATCAAGTGTTTGCGTTTATCTGGTTGGCACTTTTTCCCTTTACGGACGTTTTTTTAATTTTTTTTAATTTTTTTTTTATCTATTTTTTTATCTTTATTTTTTTTCACGCAGAAAAATCTGTCTTGTGTTTTAAGAACTAACCTACCCCAAATTTCCCTGACATTCCTTTCAAAAAGACCAACCCCCTAATATCTAAGCATCACATAGCATCCCTGGTCAGATGTCTTCCGAAGACAAAAATGATTTTTTGAATTTTCTAGCAATCCTCATAAACGCGTGCGTTCTCATTAGGAATCTTTGGCGAAGCTGTGGCACCCGGTAAAGGATCACGGTAGCGCGAGGAGTGTAGCACCCAGCGCCACGTCTCAATCGGGGTGTGCAAGGGGGCCCGAACGCGGCTTCGAATAACCCGTCAGGAGGGCCCCCACATTGCAGCCCCAGGCTTTTTCTCCTTCAGGAAATTTCTTTACATGTTTCGCGCCTTGGAGTTGTTGTTATACATGTTTTCCCACCAAATACTGTATAGTTGTAGGGATGGGTTACCCCTTTTGGCCATACATGGTATATGACAAATGAGCTCCGTGATTTTCAAGACAGACGCGTGCCCGGTAAATATTTCTCCAATAGGCGAGCCGGGGCCACAAATCTCGATTTCACTGGACGCAGCAGGCAAAGTATAATATTTCAGGCACCTTGTTCTTAACTTTGGAAAAGACAAATGAATCTTTCCAGTAAGAGCATACTTGAGCATTTGAAGATAGACCCCACCCAATTTTGGTATTGGACTCTGTCTTTGACATTGCGATCTGGATCTAGGACTCGTGTTTGATTGCTGTAACAAGGCCTATAATGCTATGGCGCTTCAATTAAACGAGGAATGGGGTAGTTCTTTCTTATCGACTGATAATGAGAATACTACTTCTATCATATGTATTAACTTCTCCTCAATGAAGCCTTTCTTGAATTCTTTTTCCGGGCTTTGAAGGATTTTACGCAGCAAAGTTACGGGGGTATGTTTTCAACTAAATTGGCCAGTGTAATGATTCCTTTGCGGGTATCTGAGGCAGCCTTCAATTGATGACCAGTTATTAAGAGGTCGGGGTTTATTTGAAGCAAAGCTAGATTACTTTCCTGGGATAAAATCAACCTGTTCCGTGCTACCAACCGAGAATATCGTTCACGCTGAATATCAATCGTCTAAACCATCATGCGTATGAATATGTTAAAACCAAGGATATTCATTATTTGTGGGACATATCTTCCTTGTCAACAAACTATTTTACGCTTCTCCAAGCGTAAGGTTAAATAAGGATTTGGACGTCCATCGTCTTCAGTATGTATCATTCTGCATCATTCTTACTATACCATACATGAAAAGGCACATGGTTAATCAACTTCTTGGGCTCAAGTCTCTCAAACATTCCTTGAAGTATTTGTGACCCGGCTTTATTGGGCTCGTTCAAGAGAGTTAGGTTAAAAATCACAAACAATGTTCAAGACTCATCTGCTCGTTGCGTGCTTCTCTTCAACGTGAAATGTCATCAATTATTCCACCCTCCTTGGCGTACACTCCTTGGCGTACACTCCTTGGCGTACACCGTAAGAATTCATTGCTCGCTTTCAAATGTTGCGTTCTCCAGGATCTCGTACGGAAACTCGGGTGCGTAGAACCAAATGAGAAATTTCAAATACTTCACCCGTTCACTGGCTTTTTTTCTGTTCTCTTCTAGTTTGACGGCCTCATCTGGATCGGCTCGTTCAAAAAGAGAGTCCCAGTCTTTGGGCTTCATGGTGGTTAAAACCAGAGACGATTCTGTCCAAATATCTATGGCGTCCGCTATTATCACCCCGTTCTCTTCTGCCGCAGATTCATTAAAGGCTTTATAATCTTCAAGAACATCTATAATCCCGTCCGAGTAGCGTACTATTTCTTTCAAGTACGTCAAGATGTATTGATATGTTGTGTTGTATTCGTTGGGGTTGGAATGTAAATGCTTGGCAACATTTATATATGTCGGATGCGTAGAAATTAAAGCTTCGCTAATATCTTTGTCACCGTCATAAGATTCTCGACCTCCCGAAAAACAGCAGAGGCTCTTAAGAATTCCCCTCTTCATGAAGGGCCTTCCGAGTCCACCCAAAAGTTTGGGCGATATAGTGGGTAGTCTGATTATGGCTGCATCTGCCATTAAAAAAATGAGCACACCTAGAGAGACTAGGAGATGAACCTTCATTGCTAGATTTTTATTTTTAGTTTAGCTGGATCTTTGGAATATTTGAAGTAAGTGATGTGAGTCTTTTATTTCCATCAGCCTGAAATTATGTCTATATTGCAGTCGTTGAGTGCGTGTCATGGTGCCAAAATGACTCGGAGCCAAAAATGAACACCAGAAGAAAAAGAAGAAAAAGAAAAAGATAAAGATAAAGAGAATGCCAAAAGTGTGTGAACAAGTGAAAGCTATCAATTTATAACTGAAAAGTAGGGCGTATCTGGAGAAAATGGTCTAATGAATGCATATTATGACCGAGATTAACGTATGGGAGAGTATTAACAGGAAGAATATGGTGCTCAGTCTACTCTAGTGCACCAAACCTGTTCCGGAGAACCACAAAGGCTTAGGTAACTGGCATTGGATGAGGCAAGGCTTTCCAAAGGAAGAATACTTTTGAAGCATGTGGTGCAAAACACTCAAGTTATTGTAAAAGATAGTACATATGTATCCAGGGAATTGTCAATGTTCTGGTTTCGTCTGTTTGTTTGTTTGTTTGTTTGTTTTTACCGAGGAAACTTCAAATCCAATCAACTAAAATGTAAACGAGCTCATTGAAGAAATATTAGCCAGAGTACAGATTATGGTACCAATTGAAGTTTAAAACGTGCCCGTTGCATTTATGAATCTGCAACCCATGCAGCTCCCCTTAAGAGCGAAAGTAGCGTACCCCCTTGGTCTTACTCCATATTGGAAACTACCCAGGTTTTGGTTTGAAAAATATCCAGGTTTTAGGTTGAAAAATATCCAGGTTTTAGGTTGAAAAATATCCAGGTTTTGGGTTGAAAAGTATCCATGTTTTGGGTTGAAAAAATATCCATGTTTTGGGTTGAAAAAATTCCATGTTTTTCGGGGTGCCTTCCAAGGTCAGAGCCAAACGCTTTAGGCCCCCGATTATCAAATTGTCTTGCAATATTAGCACCAACTCATCTTCTTTTCCGATCATCCGGAGCGCGTTCATCTCTCCTGATGTAGCTTAGAAGATCACCCTTTTCCAGAGAATACACCAACACGCTCTTGGTGGGGTAGCAGGCCACCACCAGCTTGCTGTCCTCACCTGCAGTTGAGTTGGGAATTTCTTTGCGTTCTTCTAAAGTATCACTGTCAAAAACCCGGGAGTTGCTGCCGGAACTATATCCCACACAAATCAAGCTTCCGTCGCGACTGGATGAAAGAGACGATATCTCCTGGTCAACACTAGTCAATGCCCGGCAATTGGTCATATCGGAGGTTCTCCAGAACGACACCACTCCGTCTTTTGAGCCCGCGGCAATGAACTTGCCCCTGAGATCCACCAACAAACATGTTACGGATCGGCACCCAAGAAGCAAGTGTACAAGCGTCAATCGACGGTCTTCAAGGTTAATGATAAGGATCGGGCCAGTGGATAGACCCACAAAGAAATACAGGTGGCCACGGTTCGTCCACTGAATGTCGGTGATTTCATCTTTATTGGTGGTGGATTCCACGGTGCCCTCCCCATTGGACTCTGCCAAATTAAACTGGGTGATGAGAGAGTAATTGTCCAACACGTCGTAGGCGTAAATGATCCCGGATGTCGTTACTGCCAACATGATAGCTCCATCCGGCAGAAACAGCACCAATTTACACTTGCGTGTGTCTCCGGCTCCACCTACGGATATGTCTCTTTCGAGCGAGCCATTCGCACGCCATATTTTCACCACCGAATCGCCTCCAGCAGAAGCAAAGTTGTAATCCGTAGTTGGAACCCAACTAATACACAGCACCGGCTCCAGGTGTGCATTATCAATGATGACGGGGTCCGAAAGTCCCAGCAAACTCAGTTTCCAGATGCGGATCGACCGGTCAAGCCTAGTATTGATGACACGCGTGCCCAGGTTATTTATCGTGATGCAAACTATGGGCGAGCGCAGTTGTCTCCCAGTGCGGTCGGAATCCTTGGCGGATAAGATTCTCAGGTTGGCTAAAAAAGACATGTGGATGGTTTATTTTGCTCTTTTGAGAGGCTCTGGGTGGATGAATTGGGGCCGGTTGATGCGAATGCCTCGATCCAAGAGACTGAATTTCGCGAAACTGACATGTTCAAGTTTATTGAGTAAAGTGAAGGTTTTGGGTTTTTTTTTTGTTTTTGTTTTTGTTTTTGTTTTTTTCTTTTGGGGTGGAAGCTCATGAGAAAAAAAAATCATTTGGTTAGAATTTTTGGGTGTGAATTGAAAAGACTTTATTAAGTGGAAGGTAAAGGTGAACAAGAGACAATTGATCAAGGTTCTCGGGAGACCCTCAGGTTGCGAACATCCTAATATAAGAATATGAATGGCTAAGACACCACATCATACTTTTCTAGGGAATGTTAATATTTGTTTGTGGAGTCTTTTTATTTTTCGATATAGAAGCAAATTCTGTCTTTTGGGATTGGGTTTTCCCTTTTTCTTCGGAAATGTCTTGATTTCTGGACTGCTGTTTGGTCCTAGAGGTGCACTAATGCTATTTTTCTATGCTGGTGAGGAGTAACTCCATGGAGAACTTCTAATTAATAGCACAACGTGAGTTTAAGCTTTTTTATAGCTTCTACAAGTAGAGGTGGCTTTATACAAGTGATTTCACTCGGTTTTGATGTTTTAACCATCGTCACTAGGACTCGTTTGCATGAAATATTCTCTGGTACACCATGTAGCCCTGTCATATAATTAAATTTGCCTGCTTCAATATTAAAAAGCACAAATTCACTTCAATCCATATAAAGAGACTGTTGATGAAAAATTGAAATGGAATAAAGGAGCATATATGTTGATATTTCGGTTTTTGCACCCACCTCGATTGGTAGTTGGTTATCTCCCGTAGTCCATCTGTAAGCTGTTCATCAATTCTTCTCTCCCGTAAGAAGTCCCGTAAGAAGAATACGAGACCCCTCTATCGTGACCGATTAGCAAAACTTTTATTCTTTTTTTTTTTTTAAAAAAAGAAACAATATTTTTCAATTTTGATATTGCAAATAGAACAACGGAACATTATTTGATTATTATTACTTGTTAAGCTTTCCTCGTGGAGAAAACCCTGCAATAATTAAAATACTTCGTTTGACCACCCAATTCTGTAAAACTCTAAATTGTAATCCAAAATTCAAGAAAGCACGAAAATATATCGAAATTCCTTTTCATCACAAACCCCACATTTTATCGATTTCTAAACAATTGTCTACTGAAAAATTAATCTCCCCGGATTCATTCGCCATGGAGAAGTCCAGGCCCATGTCTCCCATAGGGTAATTGGTCCGGTCTGGTGACACCACGCGGTGCATCTAGGATAACGATGTGAAAAATTCCACGTCGCATAAAAATAAAGTTGGGCTTCCACCAATCCCATCAATTCTACACAGCTTTTATATTTTTTTGGCAATAAAAAAAAAAAAATTAAACAAAATAAAGTCTCCACGAAATAGCCCATCTCCAACCGTTTAATCCCGTCTTTCTAAAAAAACTGCTGTGTTTCTGGTCTAAGGTTGTACTGTGCTGAGATATACTTGTTGGCTTTACATATTGCGCCATTCTTGACACTTTCTCAAGCATAGTCTTACACATAAACGGAAGTCACGTTCGCCATCATCTAGGCCTAATTTCCACACTGTTCACCTAGTCGCTGTTTAAGAACCCGAAGGAACCCCCACAGGAATTCCCAGGACCCATTAAATTCGACAAATTACAAGGATCATTCCATCATGTCGTCTGGCCCTCGGTTGATCTCTCTCGACGCTTTTGCCAAAACCGTTGAAGATGCCCGTGTCAAAACAGCATCAGGTGGCTTGGTCACTTTGGTGTGTGTGCTCATCGTCATGCTCTTGATCAGAAACGAGTACTATGACTATACAAGCGTAGTGATACGCCCTGAACTTGTTGTCAACAGAGACGTCAATAAACAGCTTGACATCAATTTGGATATCACTTTCCCCGACATTCCATGTGGCATTCTCACCCTCGACATTTTGGATCTCACAGGCGACTTGCACTTGGACCTTTTTGCGTCGGGCTTCGAAATCTTCCGCGTGCTCCAGCTGGGCGAAGAGGTGAAGGACGACATGCCCATTTTGTCTGGCATTAACAAGTTGGACGAGAAGTGTAAGGGGTTGACTGAAGAAGAGGCTCGTAACAATGTTCCATGTGGGTCATGTTATGGTGCCTTGGATCAATCAAACAACCAACACTGTTGTAACACCTGTGAATCGGTTCGATTGGCGTACGCCACTAAGCAATGGGGCTTTTTCGACGGCACAGACATCGAACAATGTGAGAAGGAAGGATACGTGCAAAAAATGAAGGACAGAATTCTGCAGAATGAAGGCTGCCGCGTTAAGGGCTCGGCAAAAATCAACAGAATTTCTGGTAACTTACACTTTGCTCCCGGAACTCCCTTTTCCACCAGGGGAAAACACACGCACGACTTGTCTTTATGGTCTAAATACCCAGATAAGTTCTCGCTCAATCACAAAATCAACCACTTCTCGTTCGGCGATGATCCTGGTTCTTTGTTGAGTATTGCGTCCCCAGAGGAGGAGGACCAAATTCCTTCCATCCACCCATTAGATGGACACACGTTTACCGTCAATAAGAAGGAATACGTGGCGCTGTACTTCCTTTCTGTCGTTTCAACACGCGTGGAGTTCTTGGAAGGCCGCAAGCCTGCCGTCGACACCAATCAATTTTCCGTTATTACCCACGATAGGCCTATTAAGGGCGGAAGAGACGACGATCACCAAAACACCTTACACGCACAAGGCGGGGTTCCCGGTGCGTTCTTCCATTTTGATATTTCTCCCATGAAAATCATCAACAGAGAGGAATACGCCAAGACCTGGTCGGGGTTCATTTTGGGTGTTGTTAGTTCTATTGCTGGTGTTTTAACCGTGGGCGCAGTGCTCGACCGCTCCATCTGGGCAGCAGAGCAAGTTATACGAGGAAAGAAGGACATTTAAATGATGAAAGACAAAAAACAACAACAACAACAACAAAAAAAGAATATAAATGTTCTGAGCATGAAGGGGTTAGAACATGCTATGTTTTGCGTGTTTACTGGAGATGTCTGTGGGAGGAAAAAAGGCGAAGCACAGAAGTTTTAATACCATATAGTAGTCTAATTTAAATATGATGCTACATGTAAACCAAGGTTCAGCACAAACAGGGGTTTAGACACCTAAACGTCAATTCTTATTTCTATGTACAGTGGCATTTTGTCAGCTCTAGACGTCACTGAGCAAATGTCCGATCTCTTCGAAATATGGCTTTCCTAAGTACGATGCGAGCTCATCCTTAGCCAACCACTTGTGGAGGGTATTTTTTGCAGGTTTGAAGTCTCCCGACAAGATGTGCAGCTTGATGAAAAATGCCTTGTTGTCTCCCTCAGAGTGTACGTGACAGGGCTTTGGCGACACGTTGAAATAGTTGATCTTGTCACCTCCAAGAGAGTAGAGACCCGTTTCTGCCGTAGTATGTAGTGGCTGGCCTTCGTTAGCGAATGTTGGGAAGGCCCAAGTTTTCCCACTGTCTTCGCTGACTACCAAGTACAAAGTTCTAGCCAACTTTCTCTCTAAAGAAGTCTCATCATTTTTCTTATCAGCTTCTGTAATGCGCGAGTTTGGAACAATCTTTCTCGACATAGTGTCTGCTTGAGTTGTCTCTTCACCTTCTTTATATGTTTTTTGGCAACTTGATCTCCTGCTTAAATCTTCTGTCTCTTTGATGTCTGATTTCTGGACGTCCACCTTTGAATTCGAGGTTTGGATTGTTAAAAACTGGGTCTTTGTTCAATTCTCTATATCTTTGTTCGGACAAAGTTCCCTCCTTGAAGTAGAACCATTTAGGGAAGGTCCACATCAATCTTCTCCAGAGCTCATTCTGATACTTGTAGTATTGCTGCTGGAACACGGGCAAATCTGCCGTAACCACAGGAATTCTCAGCAACAAAAGCGTCAGCTGAATCTTGACAGCCGAATTAGTGGCCGCGGTGGAGTTCCACCGGATGAAGCCTTGTTTGAACATTGTTTTGTTGCAACCAAATAAGACGATTTTCATGATCGTTTGGTGAAATTTTTCCCATTCCTCAGCCAGCGTAACTCTTGTCACGCACAGTGCGTAAACTTCATCACTGTAGCTGCGCTCTTCTGGTGTTTGTGCACACCTCTGGGCCGGCCCGTAATAACTTCGACGTCCATCGTGCGCACACCACAAAGGTATATAAGGGGCACGATTCCCACTCCTTCCTAAATCCCCAAGGTAACTTTTTCTCACCGAGCAAAAAAGAAAAGCATAGCGCCAAGAAAAAAAAAACACAGGAAAACAGGCCTTCCGAAAGGTGATAAAAAACACTCGCAAACTTTCGAACTAGCCGATTTACCGCCGAAAACAAACCATTCCAGTTTTTTCTACTCCAACCCTTCCTTCTGAACCATAGTTATACTATTTTTATTGTCCAGAATTTGCATTCCCTCCAGAATCCTTCCAGCATTATATCAACCTAAAAGACGTTCGTATCTCTGAGGTTGTATAGTAAAGTACTGTAATTGGTGAAGCAAAAAAAAAATCTTTGTCATTCTTTAAATTTTTCTTCTAAGAAGTGTGAATTTTGTTGGTCTCTTCAAGTAGCAGGAGGACCCGACAGAGAGTTGCTGTAAACTTAGAAAAACTCTGTTGATATACTCCGCTAACTCGAGATTCATAAACTCAAGATTTGATCAGTGTCGAGAAAATGTCCGAGGTTCAAGTATTTGATAGCATTTTGAAAGAATTGCCCACTTTGAGGGCTCCTGGTGTGTCCGGTACTCGTATCAAGAAGTTGACCGATATTGCAGTGAAAAATGTGGCGGAAGAGTCTCAGCTTATAACTGTATTGTACTCCAGTTGTAAAGCTACTCCTTCCTCGCACAAGCTAGGTGCTTTATACGTGGTTGATTCCATCGTAAGAGTTTATATGGATGAAGCCAAGAAGAGAGGCGAAGAAATCAACTCTCAAGCACCGGAAGGGACTTTCGCAGCTGGTGTCTTTAGAATTGGTGAATTAGTGGAATCGCTCATCGATGACGCCATGGAGTTGCTGATTGCGCCAGCAACTACTTCTAAGATTGGTAAACTTGTGGACATCTGGGAGCGAGCTCTGACTTTTAGCCCAGAGACAATTGCCGCAATCAGAAAAAAGCATTTTGATTCTCTCACACCCAAGGGTTCTCCCGTTGGAAAGAAAAAGGAGATTGTTCCTCCGTCTGCTGCAATCCACGCGACAGGTGTTCCTAGCACGCTTCCAGCTGCGCCTACATCTGTGCAATCTTTTGCACCCACTGAGCAAAATAAGGCCGCCTCCGACTCAGGAAGTATTTTGCTGGCGCTTGCCTCCTTAGCAAAGAAGACAGAGACTCCTACACCGCCACAAAGTGGAACACCTGTAACTCAAAATTCTGCTCCAGCTCCAGGAAGCAACCATACTACCAACATCCTCTCTCAGTTATCAGCTTTGGCCGGTAATGGAACGCCACCAGCTTCTCACTCTCAGATTCAGTCTCCACCAGTTTCTCAAGCACAACCTCAGCCAGGCAACAAGGAGTACATATTCAACATGTTGCAACTGATGCAAGGTGGTAATAACGGTGCTCAAAATCCAAACCAGTATGCTTCTGGCTCGCTTCCTCCCCAACCACACGGGTTGCCCCCACAGATGCCACCAGTTCCACAAACGCAAGGGATGCCTCCAATTCCTAACATGTATCAGCAACAAGGAAACCAGAATGGATACCAAAACTATCAGAATGACAGAAGAGGACGCGATGAACTCGGTGGATACTCAAGAAGAAACCGTTCAAGATCCCCGCAAGGTCGCTACAACAGATACGAAGATAACGGTTATGGCCAGCAAAGACCACAACAGCGTAATACAGGGCAACTGAATTTCGGAGCTGAGGGTGAAATGAATGTGCAAGGTAATCCCAACTTCCGTCCTCGTAATATGGGGTTTGACAACTCTTTACCTCAAGGTTCATTCAAGGTCTTGTCAAGAACTTTGTTTATTGGCGGTGTTCCTCCTAGAATGGATGAACGGGAACTTGCTTCGCATTTGAGACCCCATGCCGTGGTCCAGTCTATTATCTTGAACAACGAGCGTAAGCATGCTTTTGTGAAAGTTTACTCACGAAAAGAGGCCGAGCAGGTTATTCAGTCATTCAACAAGGACGGCAGTTTGCCATTGAGAACTCGTTGGGGTGTTGGCTTTGGTCCAAGAGATTGTTGTAACTATCAGCATGGTATTTCTATCATTCCTATCCAGCGTTTGACTGAGGCAGACAGAACATGGGTTGTTTCTGCTCAATGGGGAGGCACAGGTGGTGTACCATTGGAAAGTGGAATGGTTATTGATGAACCGGATATCGAAATTGGTACTGGTGTTTCCTCGAAAGCCATGTCCAGGAAAATGCCCACGAACGCTACCAGAAATGGTCCAAAGTCCAACAGACCAGGTGTGTCAGATGACCAATATGCCAAACCTAATGCTGGTGGGGGCCCTCCAGATTTCAGGGGTTATTCTCAAGGCCCCAACCCATTGAGTGGGTTGTTTGCCAACCAAGCCCCTCCAACAGGTGGTTATCCACCTCAGATGCCACCCTCAGATGCCACCTCAAATGCCACCCCAGATGGCTCCACAAGGATTCCCTCCTCAACCGGGTTATGGTGGTGCCCCTAATTATGGTGCTCCAAACAACGGGAATTTGGGTGCTCAATTGTCCAACTTTTTCCAGAACGGTGGACAGCGTTAATCATACCATGAACATATTTGGAAGAATATATATTCATACAGAAAAAAAAAAAACGAACAGAAAAAAAAGTCTTAAATTAGGAGATGCAGCGTCAATTATAGAAACTAATTAATATCACAGACGAATACTGCCAAGTATACAATCAGAAGTATTTTAAAATTTTATTTACATATATTCAAATCCCGTAGAATAAGGCTATTAGATCCCATCGAATAGCACGATCAGGCTTCTCAGGCTTCTGCTGGAATCGGAGTCTGGTCACCAATAACCTCCAATCTTCCACTGCCCGTTGATTTGATGACAGTGTTACTTACAGTCTTTGCTTTGTTGATCTTTTCTCCCTTTACGACTTTCTCCATCTCATCCTTTGTCAAAGTCTCGTATTCTAGCAAACCCTCTGCAAGTCTTTTTAACTCAAGCTTCTTCTCTCCAAGCATCTTTCTTGTTCTTTGCTCTGATTCAATGAGGAAGTTCCTGACCTCGTTATCTGCCATATCGCGTATCTTGGGAGACCATGATTCCCAGTTATCACTTAATCTTACTGGTCCAATGACATCGCTCATTCCATAAGAAGCCACCATAGCCCTTGCCATTCCAGTTGCACTTGACAAGTCCGAAGAACATCCACTGGTGACATTTTCTGGACCATGAATCATCTCCTCAGCTATCTTACCACCCATGCACACATCAAGCCTAGAGAAACATTCCTTTTTTGTCATATCGACTTTGTCCATTTCAGGCAATTGAAACGTAACACCCAAAGCCCGACCTCTTGGCAAGATCGTGGCTTTGTATAATGGAGTAGCAGCTGGAGAGTACATGGCCATTATAGCGTGACCGGCCTCATGATATGCAGTGTTTTTTCTAGCTTCTTCAGTAATGACCATCTTCTCTTTAGCTGCACCCATCAAAATTTTATCCTTTGCCCATTCAAAGTGCGACATGTCAACAGCAGGGGCGGATAATTGTGACGCATGGACAGCTGCTTGGTTGACCAAGTTCATCAATTCAGCACCTGACAAACCTGGGGTGCCTCTGGCTATAATGGTAGGGTCAATGTTTTCCGCAGTCTCCACGTTACGCATGTGGTGCTTGAGAATATCAACACGACCACGGACATCAGGCAACTCGACGATAACCTCCTTATCGAAACGGCCAGGTCTAGTCAAAGCCTTGTCCAAAGACTCGGGGAAATTTGTAGCACCAATGATAATGATTCCTTCCGTTTGAGAGAAACCGTCTAGTTCAACCAAAAGCTGATTTAATGTTTGTTTAGCATAAGCCTGGTCCTTTGGGTTCCTCTTTCCTCCGATAGCATCCAATTCATCAATGAAAATAATCGCAGGTGACTTTTCTCTGGCTTGAGTAAACAATTCACGGATTCTCTTGGCACCCACACCGACATAAAGTTCATCAAATTCTGACCCTGACATGAAAAA
This sequence comes from Metschnikowia sp. JCM 33374, assembly GCA_005406065.1. NCBI lineage: Eukaryota > Fungi > Ascomycota > Pichiomycetes > Serinales > Metschnikowiaceae > Metschnikowia > Metschnikowia sp. JCM 33374. The sequence continues at coordinate 27,465 of BIMT01000069.1, forward strand.
GAAAGGAACACCGGCCTCACCAGCGGTAGCGCGCGCCAACAAGGTCTTACCAGTACCTGGAGGACCCGTCAACAACACACCTTTGGGTAATTTGCCACCCAAACCCGTAAATTTTGAAGGATCTTTCAAGAAGTCGACAATTTCTTCCAATTCTGCTCTGGCCTCATCACAACCTTGAACGTCATCGAATCTAACGGTGGACTGAGAAACATCAACAGACTTGTCAGTAACTTCAGAGCTGCGGAAAATAGTACCGTTTTCGACCAAGTAATTAAATGCATTGGAGGCACCGTAAGTGAAAATAGCAAGGGGAATCAACCATTTAAGCCATTTGGATAAAATGGTGAGACCACTTTCACTGACCACGACATGAACGGGTTCAGTTCTGGAACCGACTCCCGACGGAAAGCCCGAGAATCCTTGCTGTGCACCAGAAGTGGCCAAGGTAGCTGTACCATTTGCCAAATCACGTGCAACCTGGTCGGCCTTTGCTTTCTGCCCCACCTTGTTTAAGGCTTCAATGTAAAGCTGTGTGCATGCGGGATTCGAAGAGATTCCCGGGGTTTCAAATCTCTGAACGACAATTTGCGGATAGTTTGTGGCAAGCAAGTTTTTGTAAAATTCCGCTTGGACCGCTGGGTTTCCCATGTCACTGTTTGCGGCTTGCTCCATGCTAGAGAGCATGGACACTGTGGATGTTGAGACGCAACGGTGACCAGGATATTTAATGCCAACCCTAGCGATGCCCGACATCCTCATAGGAAGACGTCTGGTAAGAGCCAGATTGGCGATGTGGCGAAGTGGATGTCTGGCGACACCTATCATGATATTTGTTTTGGGGCAAGGTTGTCAGTAATTGCGTGGCGTCGTGACTTGTAAGAAGATCGTGGAAGGGCGTGCGCAGGGCAAAAACGCGGAGTTGATGGGAGACCTGGCCCGCGCACATCCAAACAGTATGTAGTGCAGACTTAGTAATCGGACCGGGCGCGGAACACACTAAATTAGAAACCCGTAATAACTAAATTGTCGTTTAGTTCAGTTGAATTTATCGATAAGCCATGCTCATTTGCCAAATGTAGAAGGCAAATGAAGCAGAAACTCGTAGATAAATCCTTTTTCTCTTCTGGCCGGTACATGGTGCCGATGACATCAACAACCTCTTTAAAGCTTTTCTGTTTGGAGTCTTCGCCGAGTTGAGGCTCAGGGGTCTCCGAGTCTCTAGGTTTCTCTTTTTCCAGTTCTTCTTCCTCGATCTTGATCGACTTCCAAAGATTATCTTTCAATAGCTTGATGTCGACTCTCTTTGCCACTCTCGAGTAGTTCACATATTCAGGTCTCGCCTTTCGGGTGCCGGCAAAAATCTGGCTGCCCAAATCATCTTTGCTCTCACCAAGATCCTCTTGCAATGGCCCATCGCCACCATCCAAAATGTCGTTGAAGTCGAGACCACCATAGTTATCGTTATCGCAGTCTTCCAACTCCGCCTGGTGGAATGAAAGCGCGAGTTTCTCTTGTCTTTCCTCTTCAGCCATGTCTTTCTCTCTTTCCTGATACTTGTCAGCAAAGTATTGCTCATCCGTATAAGCATTAAGCTCGCCGTCTTCCCGCAATCCAGAAGAAGCCAATGATTTTGCTTTTTTGGAGAAGGTGACGATTGTCTTATTGGGTTTCAAGAATAGATTCACCAACTTCTGCGAGTTGAACTGCATATCTTCAGGCAAAATATGGGACGTTTCGCTTTTCCTCTCCTCGGGACGCTTAGAGATCTGGTACTGGTTTTTACTTTTGCGGAAAATTTCCTCAATCATCTCATCGTCCTCTTCTGCAAAGAAGTCAATAAGAACCTGCTCCTTTTTGTGTTTCTTAGGTACATCGACCAGACTAGTAGCAGGCAAGGGCTGTGTGCTCTGGCCAATATTTTTGGATCGCTTGAGTGCTGTGACCCTCCAGTGTTCGGGTCCCCTCCAATTGGTTTTCATACGCTCGTCAAAATAGGCCATTAAGTCCAGATCTAGCACTTTTTCTCTCGAAACGACTTGGCTGGCCTGTGTTTCTTCGTCAGTAGGTCCAGAGGTTTGATTTTGAAGCTCTTCCTCGAATTTTTCAAGTCCCATATCGGGTGACTCGTTATCATCAAAGTCCATGCCTAAATCGAAATCTGGATTCGATTGTTGGTCGTCGGCCTGGAGAGACTTCCGCTCATCTTCCTCGTCGGCCATAAACTTACTATTGACGTCCGTAAGTATGGACCTGGCTTTATTGACATCACTTAACACGGCCTTGAGTTGGTTCATGGACGGGGAGATCTCGTAGGTACTCAAATCGCTTGTTTCCTCATACAATATATGCTGTAGAACAGATAAATCCAATGCGGGTTCGTCGGTTTCTGTCTCGAAACCAGGGGCGGGCATTTCACTGGCATCATCTTCAGTATGTGTTTCTTCTGTTTTTGAGTTCATTGGGTTGGTAGTAGCATCAAACACCACCCTGCCAGAAGAATCGATATTGAGGGTATTCAACAATAAAGACTTAGCTCCACCCTCATCGAACTCAGCGAGAGCTTTTTTGAAAAGCGGGTCAATTGCAAGCTCCTGGTCCAATTTCTTGATTTGAATAGCCTCAAAGGGCACGAGCGTGGATTCCACGACCCTGTTCATCTTACGCTCCTTCTTTCCAGCTGTAGGGTCGGGATCTTCAGTGCCGTCCTCGTTTTCATCATCAGAAGGCATGTTTTCAAGCTCTAGTTGCCCTCTTTTTGTAGCAAGTCCACTCAACAACTTACCGGTCTCTGAAGCGGCGGACTCGACCCTGCTCAGGTAGATTTTCACACATCCGTCTAATGTGGCGGAGGCTCTTTGAAAATTAATATTATCCCCGTCTTTAATCACATTCAAGTCGTGGAAATAATCGATCAACGCAAAGTGCCACGAGTTCTTCGACGTGATCTTGTTGTCGGTGGAGAGTTTAATCCATTCCTCGAAGTTCGACATGATTGTTGACTTATTTTCGTGGAAATGGATGGCATCCTCTGCAAACGACGAGTTTGCATCAGTATCATCATGGGTAACAAACATATCACCCCTACTGACATGCCGTGTACCCGAAGGTCTTCTTTTGGCACCGGAAAGCACGCGTTCTGTAAGAACACGGCCTTTATTGGAAAGATCATGAAGAATGGTGTTGCTGCCACGGCCTGCTTGTTTCTTGGCGCCTCTTTTTTTGGGTAGCACCGACATCGTGGCACGATTTTGTCACTTTCTTTGTGTCTTGTATGTGTATAGAAACAATTCAGTCAAATTTTCCGAACAAAATGGGTATTGAGTCACTGTTTGTGTGTGTGTTTTTGTTGGATAGGCACGTGGTGATGGAGGTATTGATTGTTTCCCTGCGTTTTGCGTGCGCGTAGTAGAGCTGACTGACCTAAGTCTGAGTCTGGGGTTAAAGAAACACTCGAGAGTCAGACAACGGAGATTCAACAGAATCGGATATCTCAATTTGCAAAATCTCAAATTTAAATTTAAAGATATATATACATATATGTATATGTATATGGCACAAATTTTTAAAGTAAGATTTTGCCGTTATAGTACTGAATGTGGTGGAGGTGGAGACCTCTCCAACATGGCGGTGTTATGATACTGGCATATTTGAGATGTGAGAGGTGCGTGGTCTCTGCCATGATGATTTGGTCATCTACGATAATTTTAAGGTTGCTTTTTATAAAATTCCATTGGAACGCGATTGTGATCTATAGAGCACCACATTCAATAGGACCACGGGTTTGATGTAAAGTCGAACATGCAAAATTGGTGCCATTCAAGATGGCAAAATTTGCCTTTCTGCCATTCACGATGCGTGCGGCTTATTGTTTATTTATGTTTCGCGGAAATGGGGCCGGACGCAGCAAGCGTGCTACCTGGCTGAGCCATAGACACCAAGAGGGGAACCAATATTTGATTATTAGTAAAATGTTTATAGAACTTGTTTTATTTTGCTTGAGATGCGTGAGACTGAAGTGTGTTTGATTATTGTATTTTTGTTTTCTAGAAGCCTACACCTACGCTATAGCTGAAACAAACAGCCACACCTGTCTAATAGTCTCATACTGTGGCTGGCACAGTTTGTTCGAGAAAGTAATTTGTTCAAGTTTATGCCTTAAAGTTGGACCAATTAATTTTTTTTGCTACCGGAGAAATCCCCCACACTTAATTAAAATCTTCTTTGATACTTGTATTGCTGCTTTTGTATTAAGAGTGTAAATCGTTCACACATAATACCGTGTTTTTTTTTTTCTTTTTTCCTTCCTCAAGTGCATCCTTATGCGACCAGTAATAAAGCATCATGGAGATACTCGTCAAAGGAAGGAAATAACTATCCATACATCATTGGAATTTTTCATATGCCAATTTCAACACCTCACCTTCTCTTCTTAAACCCCAGGTTATTGACCCGGTCAATTTCAGCTGAGAAATACGTAGACCGTTTCTCGTCGACTTACCCACACTCTGGATTTTAAGTCCACGGTCTCTAATACGCTTACCCTCTTTTTTGCCCATACCAAGCCTGTCACTGGCCAAAGTGGCTCCACGACCCTGGTCCAAGTTACGGACCTCACCTTTCTTCACTCGCGAGAGAATAATACCGGCTTCACGAGCCTCTCGTTCGTACTCCGCCACCCGGTTGTCACGTGCCCTGATCATACCCTTACGCATACCCATGGGCATTTTCTCCAATTTCTTAGGGAGTCCTTGAGTCCCGGAGTTGATAGCGGCGACTGACCGAATCCGCTGGTCCAAAATGCGCCGTCTGGCGTTTCCAACCGGAGCCTCGTAGTCTATCGTCTGGAGAGTTAAGTCTGCACCCGAATGCTCTATATTATGTGCCAAGATATGCGATTCGCTCAAAAGACGCTGGAGTTTTAAGTCATTCTCCAAGTTCTCCGAGTCTTCTTTGGCAGCCTGCTGTTGCTGTCTTTTCGTAAGCTTGTTCAACTGTCTCTGTTTCTCCTCCTGTTCTCGTATCGTAGGCACACGTCCCAGACGAGCAACTTTGCGGTCTACTTTCATTGGCCCCGTAGGAGTGAAAGATTCCGTAAGCAGCACCACTTTAGGTTTGGCCACGCTGTTGAGTCTTGGGGTCACAGACGGCTTTTTGGCACCCAGTTTAGACTGACGAAATTCGCCCAGGTTTTCTTCAACATCACTGTCAAAACCGCCAAAGTCTTCCTCTTCTTCGCTGCTTGAGCCACTGCTGGAATTGCTGGAATCCTCATCGGAATCTTGTTCGCTTTCACTATCTTCGGCATTAGCGGTGCTATCTTTAAAGCCCATCGACTCTAGGGTTCCGAATTGTGCCTCGAAATTGCGTCTTTGGATCTCCAAAGCTTTCATGTAATCATCCGACATGACGTGTGTAGTTATTTTTAATGCACCTAGGACCTTCGAGTAATTTTCTGCCCGGTAAAATCAAGAAAAAAATCACCAACTTCACCTTTAGGTTGGAAATCCACTGGCGGAGATGAGCCCGATGAGCACCACAGTGTGCATATGTTGTGCGCACAAGATGCTTGGTTCTCTTGATTTGACCTCTTTATAATGGTAGAGTCTCTTTCTAATAAGTATGACCATTCATAGAAGTGCTAAGTAATTTTCCTCGAAAACTGGTCTCAACGGTTTAATAAAGTATATGTTGCCATTTTTGACAGTGAAATAAATCTCTACACATGTCTGGTGTATATCAACATACAAGCTGGGTGAGACGTGTAATCGATAAAATAACTGTGCGGTCTGAGGGCAGTGGAAGAGCAGTGAGTAGTCAGTTGAGAACAAAGACACGGACCAGTTTTCGTGAACATTACTGATAATTATATTAATACTAAGATTGCGAAGAAAGAAAATATCTTAATCGATTATGTTGGGACTCAAGTGGAGTCAGTCCAAGAAAAAATACCGGCAAGGTTTGTTCATTTGTCTGCTAGTAGTCGACCTCCAGCTCCGGCCCTACAGTAGTGCCAGCTATTTTTCACGCCAAATGTGCGCGCGGCCCGGTTGCGCCCTGGGCCCCGGCACTGGCCCTAATCGGTTCCAGATTTGAACCAATTAGACTCAATAAGTTTTGCTAAAAAACATATAAACATATAACAGTGAAACCAGTTAGAATGACTCGTTTTAGAGGATGCATTGATATCCACTCAGGCCAAGTCAAGCAAATTGTCGGAGGCTCGCTTACTGCCGATGATACTCAACACTCTGCCTCGACCAAGGAAAATTTCGTCTCCACCAAACCTTCGTCTTACTATGCGCAGCTCTATAAAGACAATGCTGTCGCAGGGTGCCATGTGATCAAGCTAGGAACCAACCCTGCCAACGATGAAGCCGCTAAACTAGCGTGTGCCACGTGGCCAAACAGTCTCCAAGTCGGTGGAGGAATCAATGACTCAAATGCCTTGGAGTGGCTCGACACGAATAAAGCGTCCCATGTGATTGTCACAAGTTGGCTTTTCTCTCAAAATGAAGACGGCCAGACCGTTCTTGACTGGCTGAAGCTTGAAAAGCTCTCGAAATTGGTGGGGAAAACCCGCTTGGTTGTGGATTTGAGTTGTAGAGAAGTTTCCACTGGGCTGGGTAAGAAATGGGTCGTTTCCATCAACAAATGGCAGACTCTGACGGACAGTGAACTCGGGCCAGAGTTCCTCGCGGACGTGGCTAAGTACTGTGACGAATTTCTCATACACGCAGCCGACGTCGAAGGGCTTTGTAACGGAATTGACGAGGATCTCGTCCGGAAATTGGGTGAATGGTGTCCTGCAGACTTTGCTGGCAAAATCGTCTATGCTGGCGGGGCAAAACTGGTGGGCGACTTGGATTTGGTCAATGAGCTTAGTCAGGGGAAGGTCGACTTGACTTTTGGAAGTGCCCTAGATATCTTTGGGGGAAAATTGGTGACGTTTGAGGACGTGGTGAACTGGGGCAAGGAGTAGATGAAGGATGAACTGTTGAATAGAGAATGCATTTATACAACTACTCGTGGTTGCTGGCGTATGTTTTGTAGGATGAATCGAGTGAGACCTTTTCTATGACAGACAATTTATGCACTGACAGCTATGAAAATGTTGTGAGGCTTCGGTGTGAAATTCATGAGATGGAAGTGGCTCAGTATTATTGATAACCTCTGAGGAGGTCTGCAACTTCCACTCATTTTGATGGTTCCGAGTAAACTAAGGTCCCTTATAGATGTGATTATATCAACTTCTAAATATCTCTTAAATAAGATTACTGACAAGTAAAGCCCACCTCCATGTATTTATACAGAAAAAGCAGGTAGATCCCTCGAAAGAGTAGAAAACTACCAGGGGTTGTTGTTACACTGGATTTAATTTCAATTTGCTTTTCTGTTACATAAATCGCCTGTTTTAGGAAAAAGACCAAGATAAAACTCCATGTCTTTCTTATTCATTAGCACTTCTTATGGATATAATTCTTTGATTCAAGTACCGGCCCAGAGTTATTTTGCAGCAATACAAATTTTGAATTATAGCAATATCTGGAAAGAAGAGATGTTGTCATTAAAATAGAATGATAGTAGAATTCATTTTTAGGCTGATTAAGTTGTATAAAGCAACTTTTTAAAGAGGAAAACAGGATAAGCTTGGGCTGGCAGCTCATTATAGTAAGCTTAGAAATCGCATGTTTTACGTCCATTCAAGGACCCGAAATCAAACAATACAGGGACTCCATTATTGGTAGAAGCCAAATCTATGAAAAGTTCAACATTTACATAAATCATTTAAATAATGAAAAACACCTAAAGGCTCTCCTCTGGATATACTTATTTCACAAGAGAATAAGTTACACCTCAAAAGAAACGAAAAATGAAGTTGACACATTGATAGTCAACAAACAACAAAACCTTAAACACCCCTCAACCTTCGTTTGATCCCGCCTTTTCAGTTTATGTGACCTTTATTATCTTTTCTATCGTACAATTATTAACATTAGCACTCTTACCACGCAGAGTTACCAAAACCCTCGCCATACGCATATCCGTTCGCAGGAGAGTCTCCAGCACCACCGGGCGAGCGTCCATACGTCAGTAAAACCACCGGCTGTTGCACTATTGGCCTCAACGGAGTCCTTATTGAGTTCCACGGCAATACCCGCAAGCTTCAACTGCAAGGTTTCAATTCCACGCACAACAACCTCGTTAGGCGGCAAGTTTCCTACAGTCTCCACATCCATATAGAAATTTCCCGGCTTGGCAGTATAGTCAAAAGGCGCATCTGGGTCAGGGGCCTCCTCCCACTCACAGTTGACCGACTTGGGCCACTCTGTTTCTGCATCCACCTCATTCCAGTAGTCTGTATGCTTCAACTTGTTCCATGGGTCATACTCAAAGCCGATGGCCGAACATGGGGACCATTTGGCGTGTTCCTTAGCAATTCCCTTTTTGGCAATACACGTGAGACGGAGTTCTTGGTGTTTCCGTAATTTACAGATCAAGGGGCCTCGTTGTTGCGGGTCACGCACCACCGGGTCCCCAATCTAGAGCCGTTATGGAACTTGGCCAAATCCGAGGCATACACATTCATCGTGCTGTCACTATCACATTTGGCAGTGAGTTCAAGCTTCACCAGGCAGTTCGGACAGTACTGGTCACACGTGCAGTCACGCGAGTACGAAAGGTTTTCGATTCCCTCACTACAGAGCGGCACCAAACCCAACCGGTGCGAGAGCAACTCGTCGGCAAGCACCGATGTGTTGGCGTCGATTTCCACCAAATCTATGGCGATTGTGGGCACCTCTGCAAGCATAGTTCTGCGGAGTGAGTTCGCGAGCGAAAGGTCAACACCACGCAAAATAAAGTCCACGCGATCGCGCTCCGTCTCTCTGATCGTGACCCTAGGGCCGGCATCTGATGAGTCGATCTCCATTTTGGGCGTCCAAGGGGGTGTTTGGTGTTTTTTTGCTGGAGGTCAGACTGGTAGACTTGTTTGCCTGCTTCTCTGCTAACGGTCTAAGCCAGGCTTTGATTTTCCACCTCGCACCGTTTGGTGCACGGGTGCGATGCCGGAACATTTGCCTCGCTCTTTGATCAGCCTACGCCTGCAATATCCATGCTGGGAGACTGGAGTATATATTGTACTGTACTTTGAGTGAAACCAAGGGAAGGGACGAACTGAAACAGGGCCTGATTTTTGCATTCCCGGGAATAAAATTGGTTATTCAAACGATTTTTTATACAAGTGACGATTTTCTTGATTCCACAAATTGTTCAATATCTCTACACTTGCTGCTTGTCTCTTAAATAGTTCCACTGCTTCAGTCAGAAACACATCAGAGTTCCCTCAAGGAAGGAAAACAAAAAAAACCGAAACATGAACACTTTCGAGAAAAAAATACCGATTCCAGATTTGAGATTTGAAAATTCGTTTCTTCGCTCCCTTCAACGGTATGCCGATAGCTCTGCTGGAAAGAACGATGGTCCAATTACCGATTCAGAGTTACAGCTTCTAGACGAACAAAATACATCTCTTGGCGAGCCTGAAGAATTGAAGCCAGTGGGCCCAATTACTCCGTCCATAGTCACATATGCAGTCATCAAGGATATCATACTTCGCCCGCTCATCGAGGGCTTTCTGTGGGCAATGATCGTGATTCTTTTCCGGCCTACGTTGGGACTCATAACTGCCCAGGGGCACAGGGCTGGGACCTGGTTGGCCACGGTTTTGGGAAAGCCAACTGCGAGGGGATTTGGCCTCTGATCACTTCAAAGCTATCTGTGGTGTATGTTGTATCAACTGATTTTATGGACCCATTGCAGGTAACAACTTTTCAAGTTAGTCAATTTTTATACGCCACGATGGAAATGTTTCTGTCCTGTTCCATCTGGATTCGTCTGAACTGGGCAATTTATGAATATTTTCTTGGAATAGAAAATATCGTACCCTCATGAGGGTATGTTATGATGTGTATGGAGATGCTATAGAATGGTACTGGCTGGCGTGTGCTTAGGCAATAACTGCCGTTTTGTTTTCCTCAACTAAACTGAAGCGAGCACTTTTAGTCTGATTCATTTAGTGTGATTATCTTTCCCTTAACCATACCCCAGTGCTACTTACCATGGGGTTTTTGGGTCTTAAGAACTTTTGCCTTACGAGCATGTCTTCCACTAAAATATTGATAGCTACAGCATGCTTCTATCGAGAACTCAGAGCATTTAGACGCCGCTAATATGTATTTCGGCAAAATGTAATATTTTACGACGGCCTATACGTTTAAGTATATGGAGGCATTTTGAATTGCTGTTATTTAACGCATGTTTAAAGACCTAGTAGCAAACACCTAATATCGTTAATACTACATTTGTTTATATTACAGAAAAGTTTTTTTAGAGTCGGAACTGTTGATACCAGAACCACATAATCTCAATCAAAATGTACCTTTATAAATAGCGTCAGCCACTTGGAGTGCCTCTTTGGTTTCCTTCACATCATGAACTCTCACTATATCAGCACCCTGTTCTACGCATGCAACGACAGAAGCAGTGCTAGATACTACGCGGAGTTTTGCCTCTTCTTGACCAGTGAGTTTTCCCAAAAACCCTTTTCTGCTTGTGCCCATCAAAACAGCCATTCCATGAAAGCTCACGTAAGACTCCACAGTCAAGTCCACCTGCGCATATTTCTTGAACCTTCTTGCATGACGAATGATACTTAAGTTCTGGCTAAGGTCCTTGGCAAAGCCTATCCCCGGATCTATAATGACCTGCCATTTCCGAACCCCGCTTTCGGTGGCTAGTCTCAACTGGCTTGCCAATTCACGGCATACGCCATTCAACAAGTTACGCGTGGATCCCTCCAACAAAGGCATCATTCCGGACCTCTCATCAATGTTGTACTCCACGAGCGAGGAGTTCGGTGGCCCGTACTTATTCAATTTGCTCATTGTAGCAGGGGTTCCTCTCGTATGGTTCATGACATACCCACAGCCGTATTTAGCCACCACGTTGAAAATCTTGTTATCGTAGAGACCCATGGAGATATCGTTGATTATATCAGCACCGGCTTCCAATACTTGTTCAGCCACGTCGGCACGATAGGTGTCGACAGATACCAAAATATCATTCAAACGAGCTTCACCTCGTATGGCCTCAACTACAGGCAACACTCTTGCTAGTTCTTCTTGCGAAGGTGGCTCGGAGCTTCCCGGCCGCGTGGAGACCCCACCAATATCAATGATTTGAGCACCTTTTTCTTTCATGTCCAAAGCTTCAGCCACAATCTTCTCTGGTGTCAAGAAAAGCTTTGATCCACCATCACTGAACAGATCTGGAGTTGCATTGAAAATGGCCATCAAAACCGAAGGGGAAGTGTTGTCGTGGTTAAACCTAAGTCGTCTTCCGTTTGTACCTGGGGTGACCAGGACGAGTTTGGGCAGCTCCTGGAGTTCCGGGTCCGAGAGCGCAGCGAGAGACCTCGCCAAATGGTTGTGTATAGGCTCAGCAGTAACAGGGTGAGTGAAATCAGGCAGAATAAGTTCACATAGTGGTTGGAGCACGAACGTACGATCAAGCATGGATTTGTGTGGCACCACCAAATCAGCAGTGGTGACAGTGATGCGGTCAAAGAGAACAATGTCTAGATCGATAGAGCGTGGGCCGTTATCAAAGTCTTTGACTCTGCGTAATTCTTTATACTCAATCTCTTTAATAACATTCAAGAGGTCGTGTGGACTCAAATCCTCGACTTGTAAATGAACTGCACCGTTGTAGAAGTCGGGCTGATCAGTATAGTACATGGGCTTCGACACGTAGAGTGAGGATGTGCCTTTGACGGTAATTTTTGGATGCTTTTCAAGCAAGTCCAAAGCGGTGGAGATGTTTTTGATTTGGTCTCCTTCATTAGACCCAAAAGCAAGGTAGACGTTATGGGTGCCGCGTAGTCGGAGGTGGTTTCCACAGGCAAGTCAAAAGAGGGAGAGCTTTCTCTTGATGGCGAATCTTGCTGTTGTTCCTGGGAACTAATGAGATTTTCGGAACTTTTGTGTTGAGAAAGAACTTCAGGCAAAGTGAGTAGTGGTTTGCTCTCGAAGTCGGCCCTGGAGTAAACACAAGACACACCAACACCTTCAGTATAGACAATGGCATTTGGTTTTGTCACGCGTACACCAGCCGTTTCCACAGTAGGGAAGTTCTGGAATATCCATTGACACGACAGCGCCACGAGCGCCTCGACGGTCTTGAAATTGGCCCTTTCGAGATAGCCACTGACAGACTCCGACACCTTACTGACATTTAAGTGGGGGTCACCCACAGTCAAGTCGATATCCAACAACACATACTGCTTGTTCAACCGCTCAAAAGTAAACACCCCTATAAGGGTCAACGCACGAAGGCCGTGGATTTGGTAGACCGCACGAGAAGTGGAAGATACAGAGAAGGAAACAGGAGCCCGGATATCGACCTTTGGGGCCGAGACCTTGACATCTATAGAGCTCGAAACCGCAGCTTCGTCGTGCAAAACGTCCTTCAATATGACAGAGCCCAAGTCCCCCAAGCGAACGGAAGTTTCTCTGTTGGTTTTGCTCGAGAAAAGACGCGATTTTATCCGAAATCACCGCGTAATTAAGCGAATAGTGGAGGTTATCAGTCTCGGACGCCTTGGAGAAATCCGTGGCGAAATCGACATCAACGAAAACAGGATGCGGCACGGGCTTCTGCCAGTGGTCAAGCCCGACAATGGCCTTGCCTTCAAGGCTGGATATGTGTACTTTATCAGACATGGTCCGAGATCTCGGGACTGCGATGCGGAAAATGGGCCGTAACGCCAGTTTAGAGGCACGGATGAGTGAAAGCAGTTTGGTGTTTCGAGGGTATTTTGGGAAGCACTGGATATATTTACCCAGTTTTTCACAACAGTCTTGAGGAGAATTCCACGTGATTTGTATTGGTGGTGGTAATACAATTCTAAAGTAGTCCTAGTAATAGAACCCAGCGTATGAGTCTGCACTGAAAAGATAAGACTGGGTGCGACTTCTTGTCAACGGTGAGAGATCAGAATAGGCTTTAGGCCACTTGTTGGTGGGATTTGTCGAAATGCACCCCGAAAAAAGGCTGAAAAGGAGGAAAATGGATTCCAATTTGAAATCTACCAAATTGTTTTACCTTCCGAAGTGTGGGCATCTTTTGTCTCCGCTCTGTTAATTTGTGGGCCATGACACGAGTGCACGTGACATGACCACTATGAAAAAAAAACAGATGGTTGTCCATACTGCGGAACCTGCCCCGAGCCAGCTGATTTCAACGAAATGCCAAGTTTTAGCTCAAAACGGGATTCTGATAAAAAGGAGCAACTTTTCAAGTCCCTTTAGCGGAAAGAAAGATAATTTAGAGCTTCCGTGGCCAAAATTCTGGTGAACACTGAAATTGTAGTCCTTGTTCTTGAGCAGTTAAACCATGTATGCAGCACCAGCAGAATGCTGTAATGCACGCTAATTGTTCAACAACAGCAAAGAATGAAATTACGTATTCCTTATGAAACAGCCACTGCAGTGTAGTAGGGGAAGTTCCTGTTTATACAGACATTATGATTCCATTCTGTAAAAAAGAAAAAGAAAAGAAAAAGACAATAAGAAGGAGTTATTCTCCAGCCTCACAAGAAAAATAACATATCTTTGTTTCATACATGAGGTACTTATTACTGCACTTATCCACTAGACTTAACATACCGCGGGCAATAAAGAGCTATAGTGAATATCGCCAAAGATACCCGGAAACGAAGAGGTGGGCCTGAGTGAAAAAAAAAAAAGTGTGAATGGAAGAGAAAACCAAAAGATTTCCCAGCACATGGTTGTATTTCAAACTTAACCCGGCGAATGGCCCACATTTCACCACCTTGAGGCCCTTCTTTCGCACCTTCATTAATTGCCGTGTATTCTTCAACGAGAAACACACAACGAGAAACACGCAAAAAATTCAAAAAGGACTATCTCCAATACTGTTTCATCTAGAAATGCTTTGATTAAGCATAGCAAAAAAACTTGAAATTTAAATGCATCATGTTCAACACTTAGCAGATGGCTCCCGATAGACTTTTGGATATAGCACATCGACACACCCATTTTTGTTGTTGGTGCCATCAACAATAGATCCTGTTAAATTGGAAAGTTCGCGGAAGTCCAAGTCGTCGTCCATGTCTATTGCGTCGGCAATGCTGATACCATAGTCGGATGTTTCTTGGAGTAACGCCTCAGCTTGTTTCCACGATAACTTCATATCTTCCATGACAAGCCGGATGATGATTTCGTTCGCCAAAACATACATGGAGAACATATCGGGCGACCAGTATATCACCGTTTTATTTCTGCATTTACAGAGGATGTCTCCATGTTTTGCCTCGATCAACAGCGAGATAAAGTGTTGTCGATGGAAACCATAGAAGCCACCGATAAAGGAGCTCCACGGCAAGTCCAATGTCTCAACATAAGTGATTCTCGCATGTCTCAGTGCTTTCCGCTGCTTTTGCGCTAGGGTATAAAAACATCGACACTTTCTCCTTGCCCGCAAGGATCTTTGGCACAAGATCAAAAAGTTTTTCTGTCCTGCGCTTTAGGTCTTTTTTTGACCGGGGAAGTGGAAACTCCCGGTCCTTGTACTTTTCAAGTATCGCGTGTATGTTGACCTCCTCGGCTTTCTTTCCAAGAATGATCGATGTAAGCGAAAATTGGTTGCTCGATAAAATCGAGGAATAAAACGACGATACGGTATGGGAAGGCATAGCCGAAGTTGAAGTGATTTTAGATTCTAAGTCTTCAAGGAACTTTTCCGCTCTGGATATCTTTTTCTCTTTGGATATCTTTTTCTCTTCGGAGCCCTTCGTGTCTTCCGAGTCCGTCGTGTCTTCCGAGCCGGTCGTATCTTCCGAGCTGTTGTTTTCTTCACCCAGATCCGGTACTAAGCTTTCGATAAGCCCGAAATCTGGGGGTGTTTCAGCAAACTGTGCAAAGTTGAGCCCGTTCACGTCAATGATCGTTTCCCGTATCACTGATTGAGAGTCGTCTGATTGAGAGTCATCTGGTTGAGAGTCGTTTGAACTTCCGACTTTATCTAAGCTGCCTATAGCAAGTGCCGGGTCATGTTTGTTTGGGCTTGTTTTGGTGTTAGCAAACATATGATAATGACGTAACGTTACAGCGGGGCCAAAGAGCACGTATATAGTCTGTTCTATTCTGTAGTGGTTTGATTTTTTTCTTGCGTTTATTTGTATGCTTTTCGTCCGCTTGACCCAGGCGTTTGTGATATTTTATACGTTGTTCAACGAGCTTTTCTGGGTTCCCCGGTTTCCTTTCTCAGCTATGGCGTAGGTGTAGAGATGCTACTGCGCTCTTCTTTTGGGCATGTACAGTCTATTTACTTGATGGGGTCCAATCCAATCTGCTCGTATGGTGTATACAGGCACTCATATTCCTTGCTACTGGATCGTCCTTCAATTACAAGTCGTACATGGGACCTTGTGCCAGGGGAGATGTTTTTTGGCACGATTCAGCGTGTGTCATTTCACGGGGAGTCTAGAATCGGAAGGCTTTTCACTGAACTTGAAAGTTACGGCATGGTATCATTGGTGGTCAGTCACTCCATTGTGCGTGGGTCGTGTGAGACATTGCAGTTCATGACTGCCGGATACGATATGAAATGCCCCACACTTTTTTCGAGTGGGTCAGCGTTTATTTTGGCCTCAGTCATTGATTCAGATTAAGGATTTGAGTCTAGAATGCGATCGATAAGAACGGTTCTTGCAATTGATCCGCTTTGGGTGGGGTCTGGCTGGGCTGAGGTTGCCTGTCCGGCACATGCCGTCTCGGGTGTTTGGTGCATTCGGTCTTTGGCTGCGAAATGTTGGGCTAAGGGCCAAAAAAGGCTGAGTATAAAGTACCTTTCAAATAAATGTTTCGATATGATCCAACTTTGAAGTTGCGCAGCTCTAAGGTTCAAAGCTTTTTGAATTTGTTTCATAGTGATCTCGGTTTATTTCAAGAACCAAATTCACCTCTGGCTTCGTTGAGGCTTGGGGGACGTCATGCCATTCACTATTACATGATGAATTTTGCGGGGCTGGCTTAGAAAAATATGAATGTCTCGCAATTTAAGAATACGTTTTAGAATATTTATCCATACCCCAAAGCCTTTAAATATTTGTTTTGATATATCTGATTTCACCTGTGTACCTGTCGGAATATTTCAAGCTTTTTTTAGTGGACTTCAGGAGGTCGACCAATGGTTTGAAATTGGCCCACAGTCTCTAAAAATGGGGTTATTTCTTTATTCGGTTATCTAGATTTAGCGGTGAAATTATGCTCTGTTTTTTGTTTTTAAGAAAGTTTGCTACGTTATGCGAAGTCGTTTTACACTGCCACTTGTTTGATGTTAGGTCGAGTCCTGTTTCATACGAATTTCCTAAGTAAAGAACAAGAGCCAATTCCTAGTGCGATAAAACTTTCCACTTGGATTATGTTTCACCCCACATCAAAGTCTTTAGAGGTATGAAGATCACTGCGCCTCTGTTTTAATGGAAATGTATTATTTGCATTAATCTAACCAAATGCGTTTGTTGGATATTTATCAACCGTGTTCATTCCTCGCGCGACGGCGAGTCAAATTCTTACGGTTCATTCCTATAATTCCTAACTAATGACCACACAGAAATGCGCCAATTAAAAGTTTACAGCCCCCTCGTAACACTACTCCGCTTAAATCCAATGCTGAGCTTGGTACATTTTGGGGTTTGAATGACCACTTTTGTTCATTAACAGACATTTTGTGTGTCCCCCCGACAATAATCATTATATGATGTAAAATATATTATTGCAGGGGAGTTGATGGCAATGTGAGCCCAACCAATTGAAAAAGTATGACCACCATCTTCTGAGAACAAAGTCAACCCTTAATATAAAAAGCAAGTAGAACCCCCATAAAGATATACAAGGTTCTCAGATATCTTTCACAGTAACCTAAGTGTGCAATATGAGATTAAGTTCGGCGTTTTTAGTTCTCGGACCTATTTTTATTATGGTGGCTGGAGCTCCAATTATGAGGGTCAGAAATGATAATCAGATCAAACAACACAATGACATATCACTTGCTTTCGACATTCGCAACGGTACTGAACTGTTTGAAGAGGTTCCTTCGGGAGGCATACATTCTCATAAACGTGGCATAAACAATGGTCAAGGAAGTAACAAAGTCCGTCAATTTGATGATTTGTTAGAGTGGCTTATTCGTTGCTTGAGATGGTTTTTGCATGGAAATATGAAGGGATTTAAAATGGTTGCGGAAAGCTTGGGTGGAGAACTCTCAAACGTTAATGAGTGGGCCAGGGGATTGTCTCTTTCAAAAGAAAATTCACAAAGCCTCGAGTATGCCCGAAGAATCTTTCATGTTATGATGGGACAAATTGAAATTCTGGAGTCAACTAATATCAGTGATACCTTAAAGCTCATTTTCCAGGGGTTGAATCTGCTTCATATGAGCATATTGTCTTTGTATAACTCAGACGGCAAGCCTGACCTTGAAAGGAAAGATTATGGGAAGATCGTGTCTAATCTTGCAGGTACTTTGGAATATTTGGGTGAAAGTTACGAAGAATTGGATTCTGTACCTTTTGGTGTAAGTTTGAAGTTTGAATCTCAGTTTATCGAAGCCAAGAAAACACTCCAAGTCTTGGCGAGCCACGCTTCTTTTCGAGAAAGAGAAAATGGGTCGGTTAAGGATTAATAAAGCTCAGCTAGCTATGGTGACCAAACGTTTTCATCTGGTGAACATTGAAAGTCATCAGCTTTCAGTCTTCAAAATCTTTCCGTAAAGGTGGTGAGAAGTTGAGTATTGGCCGCAAAACCATTTTTTCTATGTGGCTCGGACATTAATGCATCCTTTTTGAAAAATAAAAGGTACAAAGAAACTCAAATCTGATTTTAGTTTACATTTTATTAAGTTTTATTTGCAACTCATTCACATTGTCTTTTGTTTTGTCATTTTATACTTTGTTTCTGTTGGATTTAAAGTATAGTTGGACCTACACCAAAAGTAGCCCGACAAAGATATTAGGTTTCCGCATAAACACCTTGATCTGTTCCGGAAACAATTATTCTATACAGAAAGACTTGGTATGTATAGCTATTATACCAGACTTACAAATTTGTGACCCTAGAATCAAAGAATTACACAAACTCGCTGTTATGACTTAATTCTATTCATGATACCAAAAATCCCGCAGGCCATTTGAAATACTTCAGTAAATCCACTACTTCCCTGAACCAAGTTTGAGGAAAAATTTGAGGAAAACAATAAAGGTTATTTCTATAATATCACGTAGACTTTACATGTTATTGCGCTGTGGAATGCATTCCTTACATTGAT
Organism: Metschnikowia sp. JCM 33374; assembly: GCA_005406065.1. Taxonomy (NCBI): domain Eukaryota; kingdom Fungi; phylum Ascomycota; class Pichiomycetes; order Serinales; family Metschnikowiaceae; genus Metschnikowia; species Metschnikowia sp. JCM 33374. The sequence continues at coordinate 45,873 of BIMT01000069.1, forward strand.
AGGTTTCTTATGTTCATGGTGACAATTTCTTTGTGTTATGGAATCTTGAAGAATCTTTGTAAATTTCGGGATATCTGGCTGTTGTGATAGTGGTAGTTACACAGCTGAAACTCTCAAAGAAACTTTTCCAAGATCAGCACCGCCCTGTAGCGGAAAATGTTCGAATGTAATCTTCGACACATAAGGACCAGGTTGATTTCAATAGATAAAGCCGAATGAAATGCCGAAACATATCACACACTATAAATAGCCCACATGAAGATCTCCAAGCACTCATATCCAATCTATCATTTCCAATTGCAAAATGAGATACATGTTTGCTTGGGTAGTGGGTATAACATTTCCCTCCATCGTCACAACGGCGCCGGTAAATTCACATCAAGATGGCATCCGGGATCTTCCAAGAACAAAGATTGTGTGCACTGGCCGAAATTCTTCTTTCAATATAGGAATTCCTAATATAGATGAAGATATTTTTATGATTAGGGACGTCAAATCCTGGGATAATATCTTGAGGGCCAATGTTCTATTGGAAGATATATTTTTGCGTTTGCAATCATTTTTACCTGACGGTAGGTTTGAAACTGATGATTTTGAATCGGCTGTTTTGAAGGTAAATGATCATCTTGTTGCTATTCATGATTCACTTGAAGGAACCGTGGGTTATTTTGAGGTATTAGAGAAACTTGAATTTGTTGAGCAAATGTTCAACGATATGATTGAAACCGCCACCAATTTAAAGGACTCTGATTTCTTGGGTAGCCCAGCTGAGCACTTGGTATACTGCGTGACTGAACTCAACGCCCGGCTTTTGACCTTGTTTAATTCAAGAGGTATTCCTAACATCCGCATGAATGGTTATTCACATAAATTGTCTCGCTTCGGTGTATTGAAGGATATTTGGGAGAAAGAGTTCAAGAGTTTCCCGGAAATTCCCTTAAAATTAAGGATGAAATTTATGAATAACATTTTCAAAGCAAATAAAACCCTTAAAGTTTTGCAAAGTCACTTGTTGAAAAACGGACGAATCAATGCAATTTGAATGGGGGAAAATCATTAAAGCCTTTGGGTGTTAGCGACTATCCATAAGTGAAGATTCAAAAGAAAAGTCCGCCAGGTTCCAACACATAAAATCATTCCATATGAGGCTTTTTGTATCCATAATGACCATAAAGTTCAGTGGGCTCAAAGAGGGTACATGGTATTTTTCTTAAGTGGATGGCATCACCGACCCCATTACAATTTTCAACCCTTATGTAATTTTTGTTCGCAGCTTTAATAGCACAAGACACGTGGGACTGGATTATGAAAATTATGCTGTATTGGTGTTTCGGTGAGTTCTCGAAAGAAAAAAAGGATTTTTTAAGATTTTTTTTTTTGCTCGTTTTAGTTTTGAATATCAGCCAAAAGGGTGCCTGCTTGAGATTAAATACTTTCCGACCCATTTATTCTGTAGTCTTCAAATTTCAATAAAGAAAAGAACGAAAAAGATAAAAGAATGAACGCCACCCTTATCCCTTGTTTGTTCTTCATTAGTTCGAGATTCTGGATGTGAGTGAGGATCTTCCATTCGGTTTTGCTGTATTTACAAATGTGCCAGAGTTGACTTGAATGAACCAAAGACTGCTTTCAACCAAGCCAACGAATACCAATGCATATTACTTAATTTTGCATTTAAAATTTTTTCAAGGTAATATAATTTGGTCTCTCGTAGCCGTCTGAGTTTTGAAGGTTCATGAATTCTCTTGCGTCTAACACGCACGGTAACTCGCCATGAATAAAGTGGTCTGGACCAAATACCCTGTTATTGCATACGTTTAAAAAGAAAGAGAAGTATCAATAGTTTCTGTCCCCGTGAAGTTTGATTTTTTTCTTCTTGTTCTTCCTAAAATGCTCACGGTGATTGCACCAGTATATTATCCAATAAATCAATGAAATCCAATGAGGACTTGTGCTAGTTCATGTTAGATTTCGTCAAATCTCTATCCTCTTCACCAGGCCAATTCAAATGTTATGACATTAATCTTGGCGTTACGTATGCACAAAGTGAAAGAAAGAAATTGATCGAAATTTCCATAACATAAAATATTCAACTACACTTTCTCAAAGTCTTGTGAGGGGTATCTTCCAACGAAAAACTTGAGGAGTAACAATAAATCGCCGATTTAATTACAAAGCAAGTTCTGCAGCAATCCCCAATTCCAGGAATTCTACAAAAATAGCTGAATCGTATGTCCCCAGTTTGAGTTTTAAATTTTCGTTTCAGGATTTTTTTAAGTGCTATGCATGTGCGTCCGACACTTGCCCTGTATGGCACCAGAGCCACGTGGGGGTCGACCATCTATAGAATTAACTACGGCTCGCGTGAGGGACCAGCCTCCGAAGAACAAAATACCACACCGAGATATCGGGAATTTGACCCTCTTAAACCTCCTAGTAGTATTTTTCCTAAAAAGTGGCCCTGTGAAACACCCCATGGTCAATTCCTTGCTTTTGGGGGATCTTTTGTCTCTATTTTTTTTTCTTTTCGTGGTGTCAGTCGGTGTGAGGGAATTAAGGGAATTATTCTGGTGGTTAGAAGCACCGCACGATGTACGCAGCCCCCGATACAGGCCAGCGGAAGGGAATTCGGTTGATCAAGCAAAGACGGAGTCAGAATCCGAGGAAAGCTAGCAAAAAGGTGAAGAAGAAAAATACTTATTCTAGTTGAACGACAATTCTTAATTAACGCATCGGTTAAGACCTTCCTTATGGAATTTTCCCGTTGTAATCGCACGTTTATAGATAGTATTATGACGTTTATAAAGCTTGCAGACGGTTGCATATGTCGATCTGATCGCAGCCCGAAAGCGAAATGAGTCAAAGAAATGGACCACAACTAACACCACAAGTTGAAAGAGATAATGAGATTATACGGGGAGTTTTTTTTTTTTTTTTTTTTTGGAAAACTGAACCATACCACGCTCAGCTAAACTATTGGTGTTAATACGTGTTCCTGAGGATTGTGAACAATCGCTTAATTTAGGCTTCGGCTAATCAGATCTCGGGCTATCTCGGCTTATTTTCGCTCGGAAACCGCAATAAATGCACCTGCGCCGTGGGCCCCAGTCTCCATAATCTACACACACGCACGTCTGGAGGCAGCATGAATCCATTTTAAAATTTCAACGAATTTTTTTTTTCTTTTTTCCCTTTTAATCCAACGTGTTGTTATTCGCAGAGAAATCATTCACAGAACAAAACAAATCCACGGAAAACGTCCACTTTTCATATCTATATTTTATATTATAGACCACCCGCTTCTTTTTTTTTTTCCTTTTTGGTTTCTTCAACCTGTGTCTTGCCCAACCCAGCCCAGCATTTCTGGTGACTCCACCCACCTTTCGCACGTGCCACCCTCCAGATCTCCTATCATATCATGGCATCTGACTGGAGCCAGCTGACAGGCACCACACCACGCCAAAATATACACACACATCACCAGAACTACCAGGATCATCGTCATTTTGACGCCGAGTACCCCCTCGAACGCCTGCAAACACCAACTCATTCGCACACCGCTTTTTCGCCCGCTTCGTTATCGGTCAAACTCGAGCAGCTTGACTCGCCCCATACCCGCACTCCACCATATACGGAGGCGCATCAGAACCATCACCAAGGCCACCAAAATCACCAAAATCACCACAAACAACGTCTTCAAAGACATATTTATGTGCAAGACGATCAGGGTACCCAAAACGATCAGTCTTTGCTCTCCCCTTCACACGCATTATCTGCAATGTCACACAACCATCCGTTTTCTTCTTCGCTCAGCCCCCTGGGTCAATTGATCGACTCACTCCGGGAAGACACGCCAACTGGCCTGGAATCAGCAAATTACGCCACTGGGTTTCTGCACGGTTCATTCTTACTTGACCAGTTTCCTTCGGGCCTATATGACACGCAGTCGACGCGTGTCGACGTCCCTGAAAACATTGACCATGCGGAGTTCCAACTCGACAACATGGAATTTATTGCTCCAGAGAATCTAGGTCACAACTCCCGGGCGTTCCCGCCTCTGGAGTTTCCGGAAAACACACCTGCTCTCGGGCCCGCAGACATGAGGGCTAACTCACACAAAGCCATGCCTCAGCAGCATCATCAACAGCATCATCAACATAATCATCAACATAATCAACACCCACAACATCCTCAGCAGCAGCAGCAGCAGCAGCAGCAGCAGCAGCAAAAAAAGCCGATGGTTTTTCAGTCGCCAATATTGCCCAGTCAGAACAGTAAATCATATAACCAAGAACATTTGATCCACAAACAGAGACAACAGCGGTCACGGCGCTCTACCCCTATGATGGCTCAACAGCCTCTGCTGGTACATGCACATCCAGAGTCTAGCTTTACTCCATTGGCCTCGCCGGCTGTCACGCCCTTGGAGCTGCAAGTGAATTCAAATAAGCATCTGTATGCACCAGCACAGACAGACTTCGAGCCCTTGACTTCGCCAGCGTTGAAGGCGCAACTGCAGGCGGCTGCGTCCTCGTTGGATCTCGATAGACGCCGTCCTCTGACCGCGGTGTCTGGTGATGACTATAGCAATGGGAGTTCTGCAAAACGGAAGACGCCCCATCTGACACCCAAACTTCTGGCGGTGCTGTCGAAGATGAAAAGATCTCCATCTTTACGCAAGGTGCCACAGCAGTACGATCATACTTCCGAACAAGCGTCTTCTGATGTACATAAACTTCACAGCACAGAGACCACTCCCATGCTACCTCCACAAGGAAAGAAAACCATGATTGATACAAACCAGGCCCAGTTCAACTTTGGTGCAGCGTCTTCGCCGTCCGCAAGCTTTGGTCCAGGTACACTAATGGGGTTCACCATGAACAGGCTCGCGGAGCAGCAAAGTACTGAACCAGTGAAATTTGAAAACTCAGCCTCGCCTCAAAACCCAGAACAGTTAGGCGACGTTCCAAACTACAGACCCATTTCCGCTAATTCTATATCAAACTCTACCTCCAACTCTGTGCACAACTCTGCCCCCAACTCTGCACCTACATTGTCTTCACTGTCGGAAACATCGCCTGTGATCGAGGCCATGACTGGTGAGCATGGGGAACATGGAGTCGGCAAACGGGACCGGGTTCCCGGAAAGAAAACATCGCATAAGATTGCTGAACAAGGAAGAAGAATCAGAATGAACCAGGCCGTTAACGATCTCTCTGGCTTGATCCCTGAATCTTATCAGGAGGGCATTACCGTCCCTTCAAAGGCCACTACAATAGAGCTAGCGGCCGTATACATTCGCCAACTCCATAAGGAAATTGAGTTGTTGAAGAAGAAGAGTGAGAATTGAGACATACTATGTTCGTCATATAATAGCTTTGTGTATATATTTATATATGTGTGCCTCGTATTCTTAGAGTTAAAGTCATATCACAATTCAGTCACTGACATTTAGACACCCCAAAGAATTTATTTTGTATCCAACAATGCACATACGGTCTTTCTTAAGACATTTAAACCTATTCGGGAATTGCCACACATATGATTACTCTATTTGGGCTAATCTTTTAGCTTTGGTAATTTAATTCTAATTCCCTTTACTTCAGTTGCTTGTACTATTATTGATTGCGGTTCACTCATTTTAAAAAGGGTTTATTCCCAGATTCTTTCTTAATTCAATTGGATTTACTCCTTTACTGTATTAATTTAGAACTAACGCTGGATGTATATATCTCAATTGAACAGCAAGAATATACTGATGTGGTTTATCAGTTCATAACAGCACACTTCAATGGGATAGTGACATCCTGATGACGAGAATTCTTAATGAGCCCCAAAACCAGACATATAAAAGGTACCAGTTCTTTGGAATCATATCAATGATTTCCTATTCTAGATAAATAGCCATGAATTCAAGGAAACTCATAGACAAGATCCATATTAATTGCAGCTCCAACTTATTTAGGATTGTTAACAAAAGTGCGTTTTATATGTATCATGAGTCAAGCTTTCCAAAGATGCTTTTCACTGTTTGAAGCATTTACCTGATGTAGAAGGAAGGCTGTAAGTAAATATAATTTTCAATAGAGGTAATTATTTCACTTAGTATGACTTATTTGTATCAAATGATGCTTGGGGTGATGAAGACGGGCTTTTGTTATGACCTCGCTTATACCACACTACCAAGGGTTTTAAATTTAAACGAGTGATGTTTACCAAAAAGATTCGTGAATATTTTGCTTACCTTTGGAATATAGTAGTTTGACTGATTCGCTTGTTGTTTTAATGACCTTTCATTAGACAGTGTACAGTAGTTGAGCATTCGGCTGCAAATCAGTCCAGCCAACCCAACTCCACAAAAAAAGCCCGGGCTAAGTCTTGTATTAGTGGTCAGTGTGTAATTTTGGGTTAAAGTAAGATATAATGAGGCTTTCTTCGCAAAGTAGGCTCAAACCAATGTAGAACTATAGGCTGGGTTTTTCATAAAGCTATAGTTTTGCAATTATGCAAAAAAAAAATTCTAGCTAGTTATTAAACATATAAAACTAGCTATGAAGCACGGATGCATAGATTAACATCTAACCTTTCAGGCTAACTTTCATGCTCACTTAATAAGTTTTCAATTAGGTTAATGATTCATCTCCAATAATTTTCGAGGGATTGGTTTAGGTTAAACCCCCCGACTTTGTCGCTTTCACCGACCAGGAAAAGACTCTTCGCAACATTAACCTATTTGTTTAGCATCAGTAAAAGGTAAGAAATTTTAATGATCTGGGGCTGGTGCAAATTTACTTCCCTAATTCCTTGCAGTGTTAAGAATTTCATAGCTTCCTCAAAACGCAAACTTTGTGCTTTAATTCTTTCTGGGAGATCATTGATAATTGAAGAAAACGGATTCATAAACTCCACTATACTTTCTTCGATGTTTGCAAGCACTAGATTAATTGAGCTTGACGAAAGTGTCTCACCAGGATCAATTATCGCATGATTGAGAATAGTTTTGTTGGATTTGGGGTCATGGTATGCTGCAAGCCGAGGACTAATCTCTCTCATAAAATGGTCCATGTTGGCGAGATGATAAGTGATTATCGCAATCTTTTTTTGAAGTTTGGTCAAATCAATCTCATTGGACCAACTGGCAATCCCGACTTTAAGAATCGTCCGTAAGTGTTTGCACCCCGTCGTCAATTTCGAGCGAAGCTTTTCCGTCTCGGAAACAGTAACCAAGGCGGCCATATCACTAAATTCACGAGCAAGGGTTTCGGTTCTGTCATACAATCTATTGATTTTCCCCAGAAACTCTTCAAATGAGTAACGCAAGCAATATCTCAACCGAAATTCTGCATCATTGCATTCACCAATGATGGTGCAAGCGAGTATTCGATCCAAACAATGGAGCTCATGTGGTATTCTGACTAGAGATTTTTGAATGAGGGTCTTCTCCATTTCCGAAAATTTTGAACCTTCAAGATACATCACTTCCAGGCCTATAGCATTCTTAGCTGCGTTATAAGCATCGATGTCCATAGGTTTGTCCTTGTGGGATTTCAAAGAAGTTTTCATCTCGTGAAGCTTTATTGCCACACGGGCCAAAGAGCTTTCAAAAGGGCTGGTAACAAGGGGTTGTATATTTGTTATCACCAATGCTGCACTCGAGTGATCATCGACTGGTTCCATCGCCTTTGATAATATCATCATAGAGAACAAAGCAACTGGAAGAATTATCATTCAGGATCTTGTTAATGCTTATGCTAAAATCAAGAAAGAGACGATCCTTCGGGCGGGAGCTATTTAAACAAATTAAATATTTTATCCACGGTTAATAGAGCTGGGTAACTAATTTCTTTGGGCTAGACAATGACCGATGCCGGTTAAAATGTTGGTGAGCAAAAGCCGATATTTCATGGCTGAAACTGCAAAAATAATCCCAAGAGAAATTTCGCCATCAAATATTTAAATATTGAACTTTTATGTCCAATGATTGCACGAAACACTTCTATCCCATTCAAATTTGGATTGGAGCTTTGATTCCTAGCTTTAATGAAAGATAATAATTTCTTTCAATGCCTCCTCAAGGGTTCATAGTATTAAACCAGGTATTCAATACGGCACTGAAATTGCCCTTTAGTTGCTGCAGTACCTGGGTTTCCATTTTCATTGTTCTAAACGGAATTTATTTTAAATACAAAATTTCCTAGTGCATCCAAACATGTTGGTCTCCTTCTTATTAAATGGCGTATAAGCCTGAAAATAGTACCCATTCCAACCAAAAGGCCAGCGAGTGAAAGGTTTTGCTGCTTTCCGTTCTTAAAATTTATCAACGCGCGTTCTGAAATTAATAAAAAATAAAACAGAAAAAAACAAGGCTGTGCGTATTGGTAGCATCATCGTAGAGATCATGTCAAGAACCCCGGTCCTTGAGGTGATGGGATTCTATTTATAAGTACACGCGTAGCCTTTGGTGTTGAATTGGTTGAATTTGGTGTTTATGGAATTTGAAAATGGTTGAATGAATATACACTTACCAAAAGCTAAATGACTAGTTCGTATTACAATTGTTTGTCAAATGACGAATAGTTGTAACGTCGTGGGATGTTCTGCCGCTCTTTCTGCATCGAATGCACAAGCGAAAGTGTAAGTCACAAAATTCCAGGCGTGCATGACTTTTAGGAAGCGTGGTATGTGGGGACTTCTAATTTTTGGTATGAGGGTCGGGTGGCCTTCGCATAATTCTTTTAAATTTCATAATATTCGACTCCAGAAATTTACCAGAAATTTAGTTGGCAAAAACTTTTAAATTAAAGAAGAAAAAAGTCAACCTATGAGCTTTGCAGTTCAGTGGGGGGCTTGAACCCTACAATGATCAAACTCCTTTTTTGAATAGTTGACAAATTCATAAATTCACTTTGTTTTCTGCCCGCAAGACGCTTTTTGAACACTTATACATGAAGAGTGGCGTAAATCAATCACCAACTGAAACCTGGAACAAAAGATCTGGATTTTCTGTGCATGTATACTATAGTTAAAGTAAGATGTTGCAGTGGGACATTGCTCTATCTTTAAAAGAAATAACTAAAAAGTCATAGTGTGTGACATTGTGGGCTAAGTTCGATCCAGCATAATTGTGTGTTGGAATTTAAACCAGTTCTTGTTAATCAATAAAATGTGTTGAAAACGGCAATTTTGTTTTTCTAATTCTCTATAAAGCTTGATTGCCATGATCAGGCGCGAAGAAACAAAGACCTCTCATTTCTCTTCATGATTTTTCGTGATCAAGATGTATGAACTAGAATATACCGCTTCCTCATAAAAGGCCTTTTGAAGGAGATTTTTAACTCAGGATACAAGATTATGACGTCTTTAAAAGGTCTGGTAAGTATATGGACATGATTTCGAGACAGTCAAACTTAAGCACCGTCCAGTTGGATTCTATTCCCGTAAAGGGGTTGCATGTGATATAAAAAGAAACGATGGTTTTAAAAGGCTTAAAATAAATAATAGCCTTCTCGGAAGTGAACGTTTAGTATACAAGACGAACCTCCAAACAATGTAGGCTGTAGTTTCAATGCGGAATAGACACTAGATGATTTAATAGCTTCGTATCACCCCAGCATAAAAGCCCGCAAACCCCTTTGCTAGAGCTAAAAGAGAACTTCCTACTTCATTCAGAAAAATATTGATGTGGCTAGCACTTCAGAACGACTGCAATAAATACCAGGTGTAGTGTGCTTGCATGGCGATGGCTGCAAATAAACCATCAAACCAAATACTCCCTAGAATACTTAGAAGATTAGTTGAAAAACGGACCTATAATGATTGGTGTGGCCTCGTATATCTAGAAAATGTATCGGTGTAGTTTCCAGAGATGTATCACAATCACCATCATCTTCTTGTCTTATTCCACCATCAAAAAAAAGCTTTATTTTCTTGAATTAATTAAAACCTAGAACTATGAAGCAAGCATAACTAAGATGTAAGAGATTTTTAAAATCTGGGGGTATGAGGTGTTCAAACTCTCAATCCCAGCCAGTTTTAGGGTTTGTATGATCTCCTCAAAACACTTTTTCTCGGTTTGAATTCTCCTTGGAAGATCTCCGAGACTCGAAGACGAAGGATTCATATACTCTGTTAATTTTGCTTCGATTTCTTCAAATTTCAACCTGATTGATTGAAGGGATAGCTTCTCCCCCGATTCCATTACTGCAATGATTGAAGTAGCGTTGCCAGAATTGTGACTCGGGTGTTCTTGAATACCAGTGTTTATTCTTCTCAGGAAACGCTCCATATTGGTGAGGTGATATCCGATTATCTCAATCTTCTTTTTGAGCTTGTCCAAATCCCTTTGAGAAGACCACCTGGTCGTATCAATCTTTTTAATGGAGATTAGTTTTTCTCGCTCAGCTTTGATCTCAGAGTTAAACAAGTCCATATCGGCAACAGTTCCAGGAGCTTCCATGTCACTGAAATCACGAGCAAGCCTTTCTGTCTTTCGGTATAATTCGTTCACTTCCGCCAGAAAGCGACCAAATGAGAACAGTAAACATTTCTTCAACCGTTGTTTGGCATCACTACACTGGTTGGCAAAGGTACATGCCAATATTTCGTCCATGCATCCGAGCTGGTGTGATACTTCAGCCAAAGACTTTGCAATATTGATTTTAGCTACTTCAGGTATGTCTGAGCGATTCATATATGCCACTTCCCGCCCTACAACATTCCTAGCTGCATCGTAAGCTTGGAGGTTCAGGTTTTCTTTTGTTTCAATTTTCAAAGCGGCTTTCATCTCGTAAAGTTTGAGTGCCACAATAACCAATGATCTTTCCAAATCATCCACAGTAGCGTGTGCAAGGGGCTGGAATGCTACCGAAGAAGTACCCCGGCCTAATTCCCTACCATAACACGTCTTAACCACGTTGGAAATAGCTACAATGTAATGAAGTACAATGATAATTAGTTTCATTGAAAAGTGTCTTCGTAGCAGTGATCAAATTCAACAAAAGAAAAATATTAGTTGCATATCTCTATTTATACTTAATCAACCCTTTTTCTCTTTTAATATATTATTGAGACAAAAGACTTAGATTTGGGGACAATTTAAGAACCCCACGTTGATTGGAACTGTTGATGCATGTGATTCCATACTGAAACTCAAAAACAAAGAACATACAGAAAAGGTGTTTCTAATTAATCTAAGATTACTGTAATATTTGCTGTAGAAGCTTAAATCCAACCTTCCATTATTTAAATGTTATTGTTCTTGATTGGTGGTTATCAACGAGAGAGGATACTAAACGAATTATACTCAGGAATTAAAAAAAAATCCTTTCAAGAAAATGGCTTTGTTTCGGCCTTATTTCCAACGGAATTTTTCCATTGTTGACTTAAAGTACTCTATAAAATATAACAGAGCACAGCCTCAAGTCGAAAAAACAAATCCCTCACAAGGGTAGAGTGCCTCTGAGGAGGTTACCGATCAGCCAATTTCCTAAGAAATGCAATAGTCTTTTTCTCTCGTTGATGTACAAGAAATACACCAGTAGTAGGATTCAATAAAGTATCAATATAAATTTCATGTTCAAGATATTTAGAATTCTAGGTTCCTTTGTCCTTGGTTGCATATTTATAGTGGAATTCGTGGGATGCATCTACAGCTCAACCCCGGAATTACCAAGAGTTTCTACAGTAGTGTTGATATCTGTCTTATCTGTCTATCGGGGGGTTGGAGAAACATATTTTTTTATCCAGCAGCTTGGCAGGAAATGGTCAATTAAACTAGAAGATGAAAAATCAGCAATCAATTTACTAAGGCAATTGAAGAAAAGCCTTTGAGGCGGACTCTCATGCTCCTTTTATCGTGGTTGCTTTTCTCTCACAACTTCTACACTCACTCTTTCGCTCACAGTAGTCATTGTCTCAAGCGCGGATTCTGGGGCTAAGAGTGGACAAAGACGAAACTCCTTGGTTTTTTAACTTAGAATACAGTGTAGTTGTAGGTTTTTGAAATATGACGATTTCCGTAGAACTTTAACTAAGGTTACTTGTAGTTCATCATTGGGGTACTGTTAGTTAGTACAGAAACTCAAAGAAGGACAAATGGCACAAGAAAATATGTGGACAACGATTTCTAGCCAATTTGACAAAAACAAGTTTTGTTCAGAATTGTAAGTATTCTAATAAAAAAAAGGCTTCTGTCGTATATTAAAAAATGCCCAAAGACGACAAAAATAAATGGACGAGACCGGAGTCGAACCGGTGACCTTCTGCTTGCAAGGCAGACGCGCTACCAACTACGCCACACGCCCGTTTTTTTAGAAATTTTGTTACTGAAAATATGAGGATTCTAGTAATAGTTCTCTTTATATGCACACTGATAAACTATTGTGGGATGCACGGGTGTTTGTTCGCTCTCTGGAAGGCTAGCACATCGATTTTTGGTGAATCACCATTCAGAACTCAATGGCGTCCCTTAATCAAATGTATTAAGCAAAAATCAAGCGCATCAAAAATATATATTGCTTGTAAGATGATACGCGTGTTTACTTAAATTCGAACTCTTTTTAAAAGAAACAAACAAACAATTATTCCGAAACCAAAACGATGCTAGCGAAAATGTCTGGCCAAAAACCCTAGCACAGGGCTGAGTTGAGCTGAGCACCACCGGAACCTGCGGGTAGTCCCTCACTCAAACAAAGCGATTCACGTAAAGGCTCACAAGCACCTCCAACCTAGTGCGGCTTCTGTAAAGTTCAGATTTTTTTATCCTTCCATCGATACACAAAAATATACCATCGCACCCATAAGCGGCAATGGCTTTCTTGTTCAAACGGAACCCCAAGTCGCCTCCTGACCTTGTCCGGCTGCTCAATGAACTGGTGTCAAAAATCGACTTTCTGACCGATTCGCGTAAGTACCAGGATGACTGCCATCGGTACTTGAGGCAGATGAAAGTAGTGTTTCATGGCGACGAGGAGAATGAACCTCAGCCTGACCAAATTGCCCTTTTGGCCCAGGAAGTGTACGCGTCTGATTGTCTTTTCCATTTGGTGCAAGCATTGCGCAAATTGGACTTTGAGCTGCGTAAAGATGTGGTGGCGTTATTCCTGGCGCTTTTACGTCGACGGATCGGTAACGATTCTCCCACAGTCGACTACTTAGTACATAAAAAACCAGAGATCTTGGTGGCACTCATGCGCGGGCCTGAGATCAGTGACACGGCGTTGGTCTGCGGGCAGATCTTACGTGAATGTGTCAAGTTCGAACAGATCAACCGGTTTGTCTTGAACAACGCGTTGTTCTGGAACTACTTCCGCTACGCCCAAAACTCAATCTTCGAGATTGCCACAGACACTTTTGTCACGCTAAACCAGTTCTTGACGCTTCATAAAAAACTTGTGTCTGAGTTTTTGGCGAAAAACTGCGATCAATTCACCCAGGTAGTCAATGGGCTCATCAAATCCACCAACTATGTCACAAAACGCCAAAGCATCCGGCTCTTGACCGAGCTCGTGATGCAAAAGCTGAACCAGCAATTCCTCATGCATTATTTCGACGATACCACCAGCTTGAAGATCATTATGATGCTTTTGAGTGATAAGCTGAAAAACGTACAACTAGAAGGATTTCACGTGTTCAAGTTTTTTGTTGCCAAGCCAAAAAAATCTCAGAAAATCCTTGATATTCTCACGAAAAACAAAGAAAACTTTGTCCGGTTCTTCAGCACATTCGATGTTTCTGACCACGGTTCGAACATTGTTGAGGAACGCGACTATATCATGCATGAGATCCAGAAACTACCTGACATCGAAAAACTAGATTACTTAGCCAACTAGCATTTACTCCAACATATCATCACTTCGGAGTTATCCGGTATCGCATCAAAGTTTTTTTATTGTTCTTTGTAGGTTCTCCTCCAATTGGAGCCACTCTTAATAAGAGTTCTAAATACACCTATTGGATAATTCTGGACCAGCCTTCAAACTCTTCCTCACCGTACTGAATCTTCTTAATCCAATCAGCAACCTTCACAGTCAACTCACCGGCCGCACCGGCAGCCAAAGGAACAGAAATATCCTCACCCTTCCAGCCAATAGTCTTGATGGGAGAAACCACAGCGGCAGTGCCGGAGCCAAAAGCCTCCACCAACTCGCCCTTGGAAGCTCTCTCCTTCACCTCCGCCATCGTGAACTTACGCTCAGAAATAATCCATTCTGAAGATGGCAACTTAGATTTAGCCAATGTCAAAACGGAGTCTCTAGTAACACCCTCCAAGATAGTTCCATCCAAAGGAGCAGTAACTAATTCTTTCTTGCCTGAGGCGTCCTTGAAAACAAAGAAAACATTCATGGTGCCTACTTCGGTGATGTATCCCTCCTCGCCAAAAAGCCACAAGTTTTGTTGGTATCCTCTCGAAGCAGCCTCCAATTGTGGCTTGATGCATGGGGCATAGTTTGCACCCAACTTTCTGTTTCCAACACCACCTGGCCAAGCTCTGACTGCGTAGTCAGTAGCCTCCAAGGACACGGCCTTGAAACCAGTCGAGTAGTAAGGTCCCACGGGGGATGCAATGACGTATAAGAGGGCCTTGTCAGGAGTACTAACACCCAAGCTTGCGCTAGTACCAATAATGGTTGGTCTCAAGTACAACGAGTATCCCTCACCTTGTGGGACGAAACTTTCGTCTATCTTCACGAACTCGTTGATCAACTTAGTGAATTGCTCACCGTCAAAAGTGGGCAAACAAATTCTTTCAGCAGAAGAATTCAATCTGTCCATGTTTTTGTTTGGTCTAAAGATTCTGATCTTGTTTTCCTTGTCTCTGTATGCCTTCATACCCTCGAATGCCTCGAAACCGTAGTGGAAAACAATGGTCGATGGGTCCAAGCTAAGGTTGTGGTATGGGGAAATGGTAGGAGCGGCCCAGCCGGTGGCAGCATTCCACTCGATCTCCAAAATATGGTCGGTGAATGTTTTTCCAAAGACCAACTGATCATTTGGAAGCTTTTCCTTGGGGGTGGTAGTTTTCGTAACAATTAATTTGGATGCGTCCAAAGGTGCTTGGCTCATGGTTGCTAATAGTCTGCGTGGGATGTTAGTCACTGATCTCAAAGGAGTCAATTTAGAAAAGAAGGACATCGGTTCCCCAAGTTTTTGTGTGAATGACCGATAAAGAAAAAAAAAAAAAAGAAAGCAAAGCAAAAAATTCCACTTACCTTTTCTGGGTCGATAATTCGCATGAGTCTTTTCGCACTGGGCAGGTCACTCGGACTTTTATAACCGTTCGCGCCGATTCCGGAATGCGAGTCATTATCCGTGACTAGCCGCCAGCGTAGACTCTGGGTGAGTAAAGGGTCACGTCGCGGGAAGTGCAAGCGCATGCTCGGCGTAACAACTTTATCTTTTCAAGCCGCATCTTATCTTTCACTCTCAAAACTTTGCCTCTTGCTTCTATCTCAAAGAAAATATCAATGACTCACTCCATACTAGGACCATAGGTGCATAATCGCTAGCAATTGATGAGCAAGCCGAATCTCTCCTGTGAATTTCATTTATGGAAGAAAAAGAGACCAGTGAAATTTAGTAAGCCTTGAGGTTCTCAACATAAGTTCCTGACATGTAAACGTCTCCCTGTGGCGTTATGGTAAACACTTTGGGGTTTGATGAAAGATAACTAGCAGCACTCCACAAGTTTATTCCCGTAGAAATTTCAAGACCATTCAAAAAATTGACACGCAATATCTCCAGATCAACCACAGCAGTGGAAATATTTGCTTTAGGTTGGGCTTCAACTAGGTATTGCCGAGTGACGCGTTGATTGTCACGATTTATAGCGTTTTCAATTAGGTGCTCCACGCGAAAACGTCCACTCAACTCCGGAATGACTATGTCTGATACCGCAAACGGGCGTGATAAAACCGTTTGAGATACTTTATACATTTCGTATTCTTCTGGTCGTCTCAATGCCCCAATCTGAAATTCTGTTTCGTAAGTTGTAGATGGAAGAGCACACATTTGATTTGAAGAAAGCCCGTACACTTCTAAAAATGGCTCCAGGAGCTCAATGATATTGCTTTCATTCAACTCCTTTAAGTGACCTGGCCTTACCAATGTCTTTGCGAAATAGAACTCAGGCGAAAAAAGTCGATCCCAGTTGTAGTAACCAGACCCGAGAAATCTCGACACGGATCTCCATTGTTTTGGTTTAGTTTCACAAACCAGCAAATGCTCAAACGCAGGACGTAACCCAGTTCCAAATCGTGACAGTTTGGGCAGACCCTCAGAGTCGATAGGGGGCTGGGCCCCAAGTTCATTCAGAGGCAGAAGCAACCCCTTCCACATTGATTGGAGTAATCCCTTTCCTTTGAACTTCTTCAATTGGGTGTTTTCATGCGAGATGAATCGACGGAAAGCTTTCTGATTACGTTCTTCAATATCCTTCGTCAACCAAAAGGGGTGTGCCTCGGTGGAAAAAACCCAGTTTGTGTTTTTCATGGCGGGGCTATGGACGTAACTCTCGTTGGCTTCGTCAAAAAGAAGATACAAATACTTGAGCAGTTCGCCCAAGACAAATGTCTCCATCCGATCTTGCATTTCGCCTGTGATGACGTTCTGATATCCGGAAAGTCCACACTCACATCGGTGCCTATTTTCAAAGAGATAAAGTACCCTCACACCGATTTGTAAGTACATTGGATCTCTAGTGGCCCGGTATAGATAGTATGTGGATTCTATGAATTCGGGTCGAAGAGGATACCATTCTAAGTACACGGCCAAACTGAGGCTTTCTTCATCTGAAAACTGGTCACTGCCAAATTGATAAGTTTCCCAACGCTCTGGAATCGCGTCGAAGTAATCCCAGATTTTGAGAAAAATTAGGTGACTGGATACAGCATCCGAGAGTCGGCCACCCAACACTTGCACTCCCGGCCAAAAAGCACTCAACAGGTCTATCCAAGAGGCAACATGCTGACCCGTAGTAGGATCAATATTCTGAAAGAACGACCAACCATCGGCGCTGGATTTGGCCTCCAGATAAGATAAAAGACTCTGGTAAGATTTGTAGAAAACATCCCATAGGTGATTATCGTCGAACAAAATAGCACCTTTGAGAGAATATTCGTAGAATGAGTCTACCAGTGCACCTATTCCAGTGATTTTGTCTGTCCACATGCTTCCAACCGGGTCCAACGACATTGGAAGTAATCCCAACAGCAGACGAGCGGTCCAGAGTTTATCAAAGGTTCTCCTGGTTAAGTTTTCAAATCTATCATCTCCCGTAAGTCTCAGGAGAATTTTAAACTCTAAAAATGGGGTCGTGGCCCCCGCAGTGCATGCTTCTCGATTCTTCCCTGGGGGAACGGCATCTAGGCCCTTTGCTAAGTTGATTCGAGGTAAGGGTAAGTTACTGGACGTCTTATATGCTGGGATAAGACGAAGGCCCAAGTCATACGCCATTTTCAAGAGGAATCCATCGTAATTTTCCACAATTGCGCGGATTTTCGCATCGCCCGACTTCCAGTCGAACTCAGCAAGCGCCAAATGTGCCAGAAGAAGCCCACCAAGCCACCTTATGGAAGCCTCGAAGACCTGCACGACATAGTCTTGATGGAAAAACCCAGCTTGGTTATACTTGAGATAACCCAAAACTGTATCTAGCTCCTCCCACTCTTGCATCATGATGAGCGAGTCTAGGTTATCGAGCACCGTCAGTGAGACGTTACCCAAGGCGTCTGTATGGATATCGTCGGGTGGAGTATACTGAGGACCATAACGAACACATGTTATGGGCTTAACCTCATCCGCGGGAAAGGCGTGGGTCATATATGAGTGCCAGCCATGTTCGAAAAGAGACCGCGTCCGGTTCTTGAGCTCACGGAGATGCCGCGGCGTAAACGCAGAATGTGCTAGAGGATCCAAGCACACCGAAATGGCTGCAAAGATTAAGACGGGGAATACTTTCATACGCAGGTCACCAATTTCATGTATTCACGGAAAAATTTAATGCTCCTTTCCGTAATTTCCTCTTTCTTTTTGGGGAGAGGGAATATCCGTTGATGGTCTGATCCCAAGGTATCTTTTATCTATGCGCACGGCTTTTCCTTTTTCTGGCGTCCCGGATTGTTGACACGACTTAGTCTTCGTCGTGCGCGTTGGGTGCTGGAAAATATCATAACCCTCGCAGCTGATTATGAGTGAAGGACATTAATGTTCTATTTTTTTTCTTGAGTCTCGTGGGAGATTATGAGATTTTTCTAATATGCATAAAATATCAAGCATTCATTGTCTGATACACTGAATGTCCATATTGAAACAATGGAATCGTTCACCAGTTTAAGATTGAAAGGATTTTGGAGAACGAGCCCTAAGGCCTCCTTTTACGTTGACAATACCTATATTCCCCGTGGCAATTCATCCCATTTTAATGCATTTTTTTTCTTTTTCAGGAACTAGCTATATTTAAGAGTAACTTATTCTGAGAAACTTTTCACTCCCCGTATTGTGGGATGTTAACGGCGGCATAATTTGCTGGATTTGTTCTCTTTATTTTCGGCAATACAAAAAGATAGTGTGATGTATCCCTTTACTGTAATAATTTAGGAACACCGTGAATAAGGTTACCTATTTTTACAGGGCCAGGCGCATGCGTTCCCGGGAGCTTTCAAAGGCTGCGAATCGAAAAAATCAGAATTATTGAAACTTGATTAATTTACTTTGCTAATAAGACAATATATAAAAGAAAAAATCTCATGAGTTTATCATTTTCTTGGGTGTGACCTTCAGCACAGAACCCCAATATCTCTCTTTGGGGTTCCCTTTCCTAAGTTAGCTGGCCCTAACTCAAGCCATCTGATCGTATATAATTATTCAAACTCTTTTATCAATGTCTCACATACAAGAGAACCCATTTTAAAACGACGGCTTAATTTCGAAAAGAAGTCCTTCATTTTTACGGATATTCCTTAAGCTTAGAAGTAGCATTTTTTCTCTTGGTGATTATTTTCCTTTTTCTCTTTAATCAGATATGCGAGTCTGCTCTCTTCAAGCCCTGCAAAACTTATTGCTTGTCTCGCTTGCTTCCAATATGGTTTTGTATATCTCATATATTCTAGATGAAAACACAGAGTCCCCTAAACCCCAAGCCTCATAGTCCTGGATTAAAGAGTCAGCGGTTGACATCCACTCTTCCATTATACTTGGTTGGTTCAGTAAAGGTGATGCCTCGGTACTCCAAACATCATTCAAAGTCCGATAAATGTTTTCAAAAATTAAAGTGATCAATTTTGCAACGATTCCTTTGGCAAACAAAGCTTTTAAGGCGTGACCTAGAAGCCGGTGTGAATGAGGTTCCCGTTGGAAGTCTTGTCGTTCATCATCTGAGCTATAATGGCCCATAGTGCGAAGATTTTTGAAAATGGCCCAAATCCTCAAAGCCACATCTTGCTGTAGTGGGATAGGGGGGAATTCTGAGTAGAAGAATTTTGCTGCCAAATGTTCGGTCTCTGTAGCTAAAGCCAGAATCTTTATGCGACGCTCTTCTGAAGTCATTTCTAGAATCAATTTCATGTTGGAAAGTATGTTGCGAGTGTCATAGCGCATGTTGTAAAGCAAGGCATGGTAAAGCTCGTGTTCAGGCTTACAACTTGTTGGTTCAGGGCGAATCCAGGAAATGAGGCCATCAACAATAGTCATTAATGCTTTTAACTTGATTGGCCTAGCACTAGGGTCTATTCTGTTGGATTCAAAAGAATTTTCAATGAAATCTACTTTCAAAGCATAATCTTCAATTACTAGAGCACATTCCATTCTCCAGTAAGTGTCGTAGAAACTTCGAAGCAAAGATACTCGCATGCGCTCGAGCTTTCGTTCCAGTGAAGCTATCACCGCTTTTTGAGAATCGCTCAAATCCTCATACTGTAGCACGTGTTTTGAGTCCTCTTGTTGACTCAAGAGCATGGCATCCATTCGATTAATTAGATTTGAACATGTATTAATTGCATGATCAGCCTCCTTGCGTAAATCTTGATCTGGATAGTACCACATCAAGCGTTCCAAAAAGACAAGTTTGAAAGCGGATTTTGCAGCATGACTTCTTTCTATGTGTTCTTCTCCCTTCAAAATATCATCATCAATAAGATCTTTAAAAAGTTTATTCATTTCAGCGATCTTTCGTTTCCAATTGACAGCCTCAAATGATCGAGGTTGAGAAAATTCCTCCATAAATCCAGCTTGTCGATATAGGTAAACTGCGTCAGGAAATACAGCAGTCACGAGCGCTGCTATGCTCAAAGTCTGAAGCATTTTGACGATGATTCTCATGGATTCTTCAAGGTAACACTTTTCTTATGTGGGTTTAAAAAAATCCAACACTTTGGTTTTCGGGATTTCATAGGATTTTAGAAAGGGTAGCAGAAATTTTGAATAGTCGGACAAGATTTTATATCAAGAATGTTACCCCGCCTTTGAAAGTTTCACTTTTGAGGCAATTTGTTTGTTTGTTTGTTTTTTTCTTTTTTAGTTTCTTTGGCCGAGAACAATAAACTTCAAATTTTGCTCAAGTCAATTGAGAAACGTTGACTCTGTAATGTTTTATTTCTTGTTCTACACTAATTATATCAATTGGCTTAATTAGTCGTCATATTTAAAACTACTATTTCCATATGAAGTCAGCCATTCCCTTCGTATGATAATTTCTCTCCATAACCTGCTTTGATTATTGATTATTCGTGCTCAAAAATGGTGAAAGTTCCAATATTGTTAGCTATTTCAGTCTAGTATATAAAACAAACAGAGAATAGATCGCAAAAGAAATGTGAATTTCAGTTCGAGTCTTCCCTGTCCTTAATTATCAATTACACAATCACAATTTCACCCTCGAGGGGAGAATAGACACTTCCAGAAACTAATTTGGACTTTTTTGTCCCGGTAGGGTGTCTTGACTTTTGTTCAGAAATTACGTTCATACCCGCATGCCTGATACCACCACCTTTTTCCGTGGTATTTTTTTTTGAGCTTTCATTTCTTTCTAATAACACCAGTTCTATTTTAATTACTACTGTCTTATTCTTGTTTTTTTTACGACTTGACGCCTACCAGAATTTACTGTCGACGGCATTATGCTCCCCAATTGATTAGTATAATAGCTCTTGAATAATGACGTTATGATTCTTAGCTGGAATGTTTTACATGTTGAAATTTTTTATTAGCTTCTTTATGCATATTCTTGAAGGCAGCTGAGATTTCAATGGGAACAATTTTTTCGGATTCATAGTCCTCTCAAATTATAGGCTTCGTTTCGTTACAATTTTCGAAATTGCCCGGTTTAGATTTTTCCCTTACAAAACGCGGAGACAGGTCTACCACAGAATGTTTTCACAACTTCAAAGTGATAAAATAAACAGAACATTTCAAAGCAAAAAAAGTTGCCTATTACGAAAAAGCACGACTTTTTGATTTTATCAGAGTAGAAATTTCAGTGAAATTTAAAAAATCAGAGACGAAAGTATAGCAAGCGTTTTTTTTATAACCAGAGCTGTGCCTTCCGACAGAACAGCCGCACCGGCATAGGTAGAGAATGCTAGCATGATGGTCGAGGAGGTTATAAGCACGAGAGGAAGACCAAACACAACCTTCAAAAAACACAGACACATCCGGGTCTCTTAAAATAATATGTACGCGTAATATAAATAAAACTGTTTAAAAAAATCAAATTTGATACATTCACAGGTATAGTTGATGTAAATGTTGTGGTTCGCGTCTGCGACTTATCTCCTGGAAGATCCAGTTTGCCCCATGGTTTCTGGTTTGATTTCCGGCTGGGTGACGTAACCAGCAGTCTCCATGCCGGTCATTGTCCGACGTGTAAGGGGGATTCTTTCCACCGCAATCGCCCTATGCACACGCTACCTGGCTCGGCCTCTATATAGCGTGAGCGACGCAGTGCGAGAATCCAAGGCCACAGCAAAGGTGCGCTTTCCACTATTCCGTTCTCGACAACAAAAGCATTCTTCCGGCCAATTGATCAGGAACCGATACAGTTTTCTTCCCTCTTTCAATTATTTCGGTATACGGGAAACAAACTCTTCAAAAACAAAAAAGAAACATCAGCAAATAACCCGAACGTGTTCTGTCCAGGTTCTGTTATCCTTTATTGTTTTTGTTTCAGTTTGTTGCTTGGTTTCCGCACACGTTCCAATAGCTTGCTGTTTGTCTAGTGGACACCGGATTAACTGTGGCATCAAACCACCAGATTTTTAACTGCTTCAAATTTCCCTCAATCCTAAGTCGGTGGAATCCCTTTGCATAAACCAGAGAAGAATACTGTGCAATGTTCAAAAGAAAAACCCGCAATTCAACCGCATATACTGGTGTCGGGCTTCCCTCGCCGTCCGCACAGGCCCCAGATAATGGTGCCATGGCCGCAGCGTTGTCCATTGGCAAAACACTCAAGCAAACGCGCCCAGAAGTGTATGGGAAACCCAACGGCTCGCCATCTATGACTCGGTACGGTCCTCCAAAGCATACGCTGAGTCTTTTAAAGCGGAACTCGTCTTTTCAAAACTCCATTGAATCGACTGGCTCACCCACTCCCAGATCGCGCACGGGCCTGAACCTTTCGAGCCGCCACAGCATGGCTCCTACATTCAACAGACAGGTGTACAACGTGGATGACAGTTTCAATGACTCTTTTTTCGAGGAGGTCGGACATGAGACTGATGCTCACTACAGTAACGAGGCCCGGCTCCGCGACTTGAAGTTGCACCATCAGCCACCAGCGCCAAAAATGGTGAAGAAATATATTCCCACCCCCAACGGTATCACCGTGATCGAGGTCCCCGAGGAGTCGATGAAAAAGGAAATTGCTCGGTCAAACTCCATGCGCACAGGTCTTTCAATCAACCGTGCGGGCCTGTTGCGTAGCGGCAGATCACATTCCATGACAAATGCTGCCAAGGCAAAGAAACCAAACCGTCTGCGTCTTTCATCGATGGTAAATGCTCCCCGTATTGACGAGCAAAGTGAATTGGACTACCAATCAGCCCAATCGTCGCGTCTCGTTTCGCGCGACTCTGCAGAATTAGATGAATTAGACAGGCAGATTGAACACGAGAAACAATTGGCCGAAAAGTTGGAGCAAAAGCGCCGCGAATACGAGCGTTTGAAGAAGTTACGAGCGGAAAATGAGCGCAAGTTACGGGAGCTCCAGAAGTTGCAGGAAGCTGAAACCTCGTCGTTTAAGGATATGTCTTCGACCTTCGAGGAAGACTTAGTTCTGCCCGTACACAACGAAAAAGAAGTCTCTTCAGATCTTCATGGCCAGTCAGAACCACAAGCACATCCACAAAAATCACCCCAAGTACATTCACAAAAGCAACAACCACAACCACAACCGCAACCACAACAACAACAGCCACAACCACAAACTCAATCGAAAGCCGTGGGACCCAACGGATCCCAAGCCCCCCACGCTGAACTTTCCGAGAGCGAAGAAGAGGATGTCCCAATTGCTCCGTTGCCCTTTGCCGTTGACGAGTTGGACCTGAAGAAGTTTACGATTGCCAGCCAACCTAATGGAGAGGGCCCCAGACATGACAGTCAGGCTTCCATTGACACAGCCGAAGGCGTAAACGAGTTCGTGCCACAATCCACGTCTCCTCACGACACGGTTGTCAATTCTTATGGCGACACGTTCGTTGCTCCTAAAGAATCAGACACTAGTGCAGTTCGTGAAGACTCTACTGACAATTTCGGAATTGAGGAAGTCCCAACGGAAGCCTTTGAATCACCAAATCTCGCTAGCCAATTGCGCCCCAACTTTGCACCTAGACGCGACAGCGGGGCTGCAGAGAGCCACACTTCGGCAGTGAGCAACATCTCTGGCGAGTCCAGTGCATTCCCTGAAGATAGTAGTAGACAAGGGTCTACCCCCTTCTTTGATCCGGTACCCGAAATCATTGGAACTTATGAGAGGGACTCACCTAAACTTGAAGCCACAACTGGTACTACGGACGATACTTTGGTGCCTCCACCAACATTGGCTGGCTCCATAAGACTGTTCTCCAGTCTTGATTCGAAGCTGAAGCCTATTAAGTCCGCAATGAAGAATAAGAGACCATCATACACATCCACCACAAGCGCAAAGGAGAGCCCTGCCCATCAGGCATACTTGTCCTTGACCACAGCTGAAAACACAAGACTTAACTCTAAATTGTCTGCGTCTCATTTGCCCGAGCCTAACCTTGGACCAGAGTCCAAACCGCAACCCAAGATCCCCCAACAATCAAAAGAGAATCTCGCAATCCTTGCGTAAACAGGCAAGCAATGCATCTCAAGGTGGTCTTGCAGGTCGGTCTCTTAGACCTCAGCCTGTGGCCGAAGGTCAACCTCTTCGCCCTCAAGGCCAACCTGCGCGTCTTCAAGGCCAGCCTCTGCGCAATCAAGGCGGTGGCATGAGCAATAGAAATTTAAAACAAACTCCTCAGCCAATGGCTCCTCAGCCGATTGCGCCCCACCCAACGTCAAAACCTAATTACCAGTCACCGTCAAAACTTAGAGCAGCAGAGTTATACGCAAAGGCGAACAGCAGACCGATTTCGGAATTTCAATCGGTGCCAAGAAAGTCGTCCTTTACCAGAGACTCCGAAACACCAGAGAAACCAACAACTGCAAACTCTCAAAGGCCTTCCCACAGAACCACATTGCGGTCTCCTCGTCCACTTTCGCAGATTTCAAATAGTCCCGGTCCACAAATACCACCCAACCAAAGCTCCAAGCAACAATACAATGGGGGATTTAAGTCCAAATTTATGGACTCGGACGATGAGCTTGATACACGCGTAGGAGGTACACATAGAAACGGTGGGTTCCTGTCTCGGTTCGTCGACTCTGATGATGAATCCCGTGGTACTCGGATTCCATCAAGTCAACATGCGACAGATTATTCCGCGATGCAAAGCTTGAGAAATAAGGAAGAAAAGGAGCCCAAAGAGAAGTCCAAAGAAAAGAAACCAAAGAAAAAGTTTTTGAAAAAGCTTTTTGGACGTAACTAAGCAATACTATGTGTTTTATAACTATGCAAACAAAAATTTAGATTTAAAGATACCAATCATATCGTAGTCTCAAGATTCAAACTCAATGAGATTTTGCAGATGATCATGACTTCTTTGTGCAATTTCTCTCCTAGATTCGTGAAAGTTATCTACCTGGGTCTGCTCCGTATGGGTAGGATCCACGAGTGTCTGTACCTCAGCTCCAAGCAAGAAATCCTTGTCCCGGTCATCGATGTCAATCACACCGAAGTCATCATCTCTTTCATCTTCTTCATCCGCTTGCTTGGTGCTCTTACCGGATTTCAAAGAAGAATTATCATTATGAACCAGGTTGGTGGAATGGGCTGCAGAATCCATGCGGCGGCGAACCTTTTTGGCGACCTCTTTTCCATCAGCTAGAAGACCATCAAACATATCCCGTAAGTTGCGCATGGTATCAAATTTCGCGTCCAATGGCTTGTCCAAGTGGATAGACTCACGTAGAGTAGCATCAAAAAATAACTCGTAGGTCTCATCAGCAAGAACCACCATTCTGAAAGTTGGGAGATTCAAGAATACGGGCGTATTCGGGTTGAGGGCTGCATTATGACTGAGTTTGTGATCCACTGGCAAGTCTTTAAGAAGGATCTCGTCATCTTTGGGTTGGGCATACTCAAATGCCCTTTGGATAAAAGTGCTTGCCGCAGATAAGTATCTCTGGAGCTGCTCGTTTTCGATCTTCTCCTTATCAATCTTGATATCCGAGGGTAATGAAATTTCTTCATCAACTGTCCCTTTTTCTTGTTGCTGCTTATATATCTCATCAGCCATCGCATTTTCTATCGCAACTGTGGTAAGTGAGTCCAAAAGACGGCCCTCCTTCCACGGGCTAGTTATAAATAATAAGTCTTCTGATATGTCGAGGATTCCTTCTCTATCGACAGTATCATCGAGACTATAGAGATCGAAGAAGTTTGAAATCGATGTTAACAAATCTGGGTCCGCTAACTTGTGTAAACCTGAAACAAGATCCGAGAGCGATAATTCCCCTATTCTCCGGCTGTCCCACTTGATGAACAAACGTTTCAAGAACTTATCCTGTTTCAGAATGGTTTCTTCTGCAGGGTGTTCATCGACGAAATCACATACTTGCGTCATGAACACCTTGAAAGCATCATAGTCCAAGAAACTGGATCCAGAGCCGACAGTGATTTGAGACTGAACAATTGAGTAGAACCTGTCATAAATCAAAGAGACAATCTCAGGAGGGAAATTGGGTGTTTTTGGTAGATTTCTGATTTCCGTTCTTTTCACAAAGGAGGTGATGTTTTGGAAAATCATATTTCTATGTTTCGTTCTGTGCTTCTCTATGGTTTCCTCAGTTATGACAGAGAATTCTTTGAATGCAGTAACGAGAAGCTCTTGGAATTTCGTTACATGGCCACCTCGTGAGCTAACAACAAGGGGCTGCGCAGGTTGGTCCAAAGTATTGAAGTACTCTTTGAGAATCAGGAAAAACGTGCCATCATCTTCAGCTTCCAAAAGTGCCTCACCATTTATTTTGAGAATGGCGAGTGCCACCTGGAACAACGTTTTGGGGCCTTGCAAGAAGAACACATCCAAGATTCTGAAGGCAAAAACCAATGGCATAGATGTCAAATACAAGCACAAGAACCATGGCAAAGAAATCACCGAGAGCTGGATATCGTGTTTGAGCAAGTGACCCCAGAGCATAGGGATCTTGTCCTCGACCAATGACTCAAATACTCTCTGATCCAAAAGCGTACCGTACATAGTTTTGGAGTAATAGCCCGGAACAATGCGTTCACAAATGGAGCTGAGACACCAGAACGCTTGCTCCTCTGACATATATATGAGTAAAGCTGCGGCCACAATATTCATTGCCTGACAGTAACCAATCTCTGGGTTTTTCCATGAATATGCTTCCAAAACACGACGTAAACGCTCGATACCTTCTTGCTCTTGGTAAGCCGCATATTCCGGCAAAGATCTATATAAATCCTTAGAGATCTCCTCGATTGCAAGCGAGGTTTCCTTGGAATGGTTGCGAAGAAGCGTCTCGTACGTGCCCAGCAGATTTACTCTCAAAAACATCGAGCCACAGCACAACTCCCAGATCTCTCCTCTCAAACGGTTGGGCAAACCCACGCGCACGAGCTTATAGAAGAGCGGAGTTCTGACAAGAGCAAGGTTTCTACCTTCTGATCGGAATAGATCGAACCAAAGCTTCATCTTGGACCGATCACGTGACTCCTTTGCATCTCCCGGGAATTTAAAATCGACCCCGAGCCCGCCCGGGGGCATTTTGTCGACATTTTCCGAAGAAACCTTGTTTTTACAGAGAAGGTACTCCGAGTAGCACGTGTGTATGAATGGCTGGAGGTTTTTCACGTTGGGCAAGTTCTCCTTCAATGCAGATTTCAATTGAACCGAGAACTTCTCGCTTTCGGACCGGAGCCCCACTAAGTAGAGTTTGATGCTAAGCTTTGAGTGTGTGACGACTTCGAGTGCAAAGCCGTACGAACTTGTTGGGAGCCGTTCTACCTTTTTGATTGTGGAGAGGTGGACTACAAACGAGCAGTTGCGTCCGTCAAACACGTCTTGAAACACCAAAAAATGGGGTGTAAGGTAGAGCCTACCCTGCGGATACCTCAAGTTCTTGTACGCATCACGTACAGCGTCCGTGCCATAACTGACTTCGACAGCCGATTCATTGACCACGATTTCTCCTTCCGGGAGTCGGTGCTCAAGGCAGAAGAGTTCGTCCTTATCGAGCTTACTCTCGTTCTTGCGCTCCACAACCTGCTTGAAGGTATTGATGGCCTTCTCGCGGATGCTTCCGAAAAATGACATCTTCTGAGGTAATTGGGGTGGTATCGAAGCCGTTCAATTATGTAATTTATGTAATTTTTTTTTCTTGCTAGTTTGCAGGCTTGGCTCGGGTCCGGGGACACCAGGGCTGGCAGGTGCGATACGTGTTTTGGGCAGGAGAATTACTTGTTGCTGGAATGAGGGGCCAGACCTAGTGAGAGAGGAATGTTTTGAAATTATTGGACATGTTTTATTATTTTATTATTTTAGTATATCTTTTTAATCAGTTCTTTATTTATTTTCTGGATTTTTTTTTATTAGTATTACAAGTCGAAATAGATTCATGGGGGTTTCTGTTTATCTGACTTTTACTTGTTATTAAGCGAAGTTGCAGTACAACTGGCTATACTTGCAGAGCGGAGATTTAGGCGTAACATGACTGATGGAACCAACGCGTGATGTACCAGCTCGACGTTCTAATCTTGATTTTTTCTTTATCCTGGTGAATTCAAGAAGTTTAATTGTATGATTTCCGAGAAACTGTGATTCATATTGACGAAACAATCAGAGAATGCAAAAAAATAAGAACGTAGTAATAATTCATCGCGCACTTTATCTTGGCGATACGTATCCTCTCGTGTACACTATCAAGAGAGCTCTTGGCATCATACATTCCAATCAAGAACCTTTCCTCAGAAGAGCCAGTGGTTCCAAGCAGCCAAAGAAAAAAGACCGAATCCAAAGAAATTAGCCTCTTGAATGTGAAGTAAACCAATAATCAGACATGAATCGACGTGTCCTGTAGGGGCTTAATGTGAAGTTCGTACATGTAGTTATATATTCATATTTATCATTAGCTATTCCCAGGTAAACCTATCTAAAGTCTGTAGCGGAAGTATGGGTTTTCTTTATCAGTTAAGTCGGCAAATTCAATGTTTTCGAGTCCTTCAAGAGGCTCAAAGTCCACTTGTGACATCTCCTTCTCCTTCTTTTTATTAAGTCTCCAGTAATTGAAGTAAGTGGCACCAATAATGATCAAAGTGGCACAGTCGCAAACCACAAAACTGATTTTACCTCCAGTGTAAGATGGCGCTTGCTTAGAAATGAAAGTCTGCGGTCCAATGATGTTACCAACACAATATCCAATGAGGAAAACCGCGTTGGTAGTAATCTTTTTCGTGTGACCAGCCGTGTTGGATGCGAAACACGACAAGGCACAAATTGTAGTAACCGGGTACACATACATTAAGTAATATCCAGCCAAACGGACGTTTTTCATATGCGAAAATGCCAACATACAAGAGGCTGCCAAAGCAATTGCCATGGCCATCATGGAGATCAACATACGGTGTTTGAATATTGGTTGACTTGCAGCAAATAAAATACAACCGACAAATTCCACCGCACCAGTTGGCATATTCATATACAAGGATTGTTTCAGAGTATATCCAAAGTCAGATTTCAAAAGAATGCTTCCGAAGTTAGTTAAGGCACCATTGGGGATATTCGAAGCCACTCCAAATGCAAAATATAACCAGGTGTTAAGGTCAAACATCGCCTCTTTAAACTGGTGCATTTTGAAGTGCTTGTTACCGAAACCTTGTTGGTTTGATCTAATTCTCTCGACAACAACGTTTTTTTCTTCTTTCGTCAAAAACCATGCTTTCAGAGGGGTGTCGGGGATATGAAGATAAAACAAACATCCAGTAACTATGGTAATGAGACCCGTTACTATGAACAACACTCTCCATCCTTCAATAGAAAAATGGTGGTCATGGGAGGCAACTCCATAGGCGATACCTCCACCAATAATGATTCCGAGACCATTACATGAGAACCAAAGCGCAGTCCTGAGAAACTGCTCCTCAGCTCTATACCACTGACTTGTAAAGATCACCATTGCTGGTGTGACTGCAGATTCCAACATTCCTAAAACAGTTCTCAAAGTAATGAGCCCTTTATAGTTTGTTGGAACAGCATGTAAACACAAAATGGCTCCCCACGTGACAATGAATGCTGCTGTGGTTTTAGCGAGAGGGAATCTTTGCAATATAGCGTTTGCAGGGAATTCAAACGCCAAGTATCCAATATAGAACGCGGTACCACACCAAGAGTACATATCGCCCACCATTTTGAAATCTGTCTTCAACCCCATCACTGCTGCATAAGAAGTGGTGGTTTTATCCATAAATTGGAAAGCATATAATAAGCAGATCAATGGAAGCAAGTAAATGTCAATTTTGCGCAACACTTTCTTTTTGGTTTCCTCGTCATACTCATTTGGCTGGCCATCTTTGTCCAAGACCAAGGCCATAGCTTCGTCGACATCTCCAGTCACTGTAACTTCTTTGCCCTGGGCGGAAGTGAAACTGGTGATGGCTGCAAGCTTTCCAACATTTTCTCGGTTGAAAGTAGCAACGGGGTTTAAGGCCCTCTCGTTCTCCCACGAGTTTTTTTCCTCAGCCATTTTGTTTAGAGAATAAATGAATGAAACAAGTAGTACATGTACGGCTTATTTATTTAAATATTCCGATTTCGTATTTCCGAAGAGGCAAAATAACTTTTTTTGCAATTAAGCTATGTGCCAGTAATTGCGACCTTATCGCCTTGGAACTCTTATCGCTGTAACTACCGCGAACATCATCGGACCGAAAGCGCCGAGCGCCACGGCATCTGAGTAGACCTTATCAGAAAGAGTCTGGTAGACATTCCACCAGCGTCTTCACATGTGAGTGTTTACCGCAATTAAGCGACAAGTATTTTTTGAGTAAGAAATCAACTAGGGAAGTAGTACAACATGAATATAACCGACATATCTTAGGGAAGATCCCCGATTTTATGAGTATATCCGCAGAAAGGGTATCTAGGCTCCGCCGCCTTGAACTTTGAAAAAAAAAAAAAGAAAAAGGAAACAATGGACCTGCATATATGTCAGCTAAACGGAATCCCCATAGCGATGGTGGTAGCGACCCGCAACGTGGATTGTACAATAGCACAAGAACTTATCAGCAAATCTACCTGTGTTGAACTAAAGATTGCATTCTATGGTGTGATACATTTTTTTTGGTTATCTCCAATTTTAATGCAAGTGGAAAGGAACTGACTCCTCCTGCCCGCAAGTCTAGAGAGATGTTCCCAAAATGATTTTTGTTATCTAATTGTGTTGCCCCCATCGATTTAGAATATAAGCTAACCGAACATGGGCTCACCCATGAAATAATTATATTGGTAACTCCAGGATATAGTACTTAGTTCATTTTACTAGTAGATACTTACACTAAAGGACTAGATACAAGTTCCGCCGAAGATGTATCTCTCCAAGGCCACGGAATCTTTCCGTCAGTATTGCCTTTAAGGTACGTGGTTGAACGTTGCTTCAGGGAATACAAAGAATCCCTTGGTTGCATAACCCGACCATACGCAGGCGCCTCCTTAATGACTTAGTAATATATCACTAAACAGAAACGGAAAGGACCGGGTAATTACATCTCATTCTTTTATTCTTTGAAGAGCAAAAGAAAAAGAAGAAATATAATACTATTAATTCTTTTTCGATATATTGTTTCTGCGAAATAATACATAAATTTGTCTGAACGAGAAAATTGTGCTGCCCGATAAGTGAGTCATTTACGTGAAATTCCATGCGGCATTTACCCTTAATGCGCTGGCCTCTGATTGGCACATGCAAGACAGATATGAACTGATAAGCCCCGATAACAAATTATGATCATATTGATCATATGGGACATCGGTAAGAAATCACTCGGATTGCGCTGGTGACTTTACATTTCCGTTTGAATTTCCATTTTCTGGGTGGGATCCTTTATCTAGCTGGTGGAACAGACCACGAGTCGTTTTTGGGGTTGTCGGCAGCGTACTATCAAATGCATACCCATTTTCCGGACCAATACTGGTAGTATCTTCTTGTAAGTCAGTTAAAGCAACGTAGTGCGAAAAGTCGGATATTTGTCTCAATGGTGTGACTGCTTTCTTTCTCTTTTTCAACTTGAACTTATTGCCAATAATCTTGCCCGTGTTTGCCAAGAAAATCTTCACCACATCTTTCTTCAATTGTAACACGAAGTCGTTGCTTGTCCAT
The DNA here is from genome assembly GCA_005406065.1 of Metschnikowia sp. JCM 33374. NCBI lineage: Eukaryota > Fungi > Ascomycota > Pichiomycetes > Serinales > Metschnikowiaceae > Metschnikowia > Metschnikowia sp. JCM 33374. The sequence goes on from BIMT01000069.1 coordinate 77,826, forward strand.
GTTTTGTCTTGGTAGTGAATTGATGGCAAAGAAAACTCTAGGTTGTGGACATCTATGATATTCAAGTGCTTTGGTGCTTTGAAGCTTATGCATAACTTCATTTGCTTCACCTTAAAGTCGCCCACAACAAAATAATTTGCTGATCTGTTCATAATAACAGAAATATCATCAGGTGTTCTCGCTTCCTTCGTGGATTTTTTGATTCGCTTTCTATGAGATGTTTCATCAGTACCGATCGGATTTTCGCTGGATGTGACAGATACACTTTCTCCACTAAACGTATCTCTGAAAGAAGAACTTCTTGTGAAGCTTGAAGTAGTCTCGCTTTTGTGAGACACGTTTCTATGCCATAACTTTTTAAACGACCTCGATGGAGAACTTAATGAGCTAGGGCTTTCATTACTCTCGTATCCTGTCTCGGTTTCCGAAGCATCCATAGAAGGTATCTCCTTCTTAGATTCGGTCGTCTCCTTTCCACTATGGTGGCTTTCTTCATCCTTTGGGAACAAGTAGTTGAATAAATCAGTGGCTGTGTCGAAATCAAGCTGAATATGCATGGGCTGTATACTTAAGTCAGCGTTACTCATCACGCGAATACCTCCAACTGGATTGAGCATCTTCCAGTTCATTTTAATCATGGGGTTTCTCGAATCGTATGTTTCTGGGCTTTTTCCATTTTTGTCTTCGATGAAAGGTCGAAGAAGCTCAGGATATACAGCCTGCGATTGAAGATTGAATCCCTGTATCAAAGAAACTTCCACAGAGTTTGCATTTGACCCATCTGCTTCTTCCAATCTCGTAAAGGTGGATGTAGCGAAACCGAAATCGATGAGTGGCTTTCGATTATCATCGAGAATATGAAAGATAATTTGATCGACATGCACCTTCCAAGTGCTACTCATTGCTTGCAAGCCACTATAATTTGAGATTTTCGCTTCTAAACTTTTAGTGATAATGCCGAGTTCGATCTTCATTCTGCACAACTCCAATTTGAGATGACTATTTTGTCTTCGCTTTTCTTCAGATAGCTTAAGACTTTTCTGATTCATCTTCAAGATTAGAAACTTGCATATCCTGATATTATTTTGCAAAAGCTTGACTTTATCAGCGAGATTTGCAAAGTCTGATGCCTCTGAAACGGAAGATATTTGTTCAATTCTCTGAAGGAAATAGCTTTTTTGACTACCATGGATAAGTAAATCTGTCAAAATGAAGTAAAATGCGCAATACTGAATTGATGTTGCATTTATCACAAGCTTAGCTATGTGAACCACAAGTTCACTTTTCCGAGGATCACTTTTGGAAGTATCAATCGCGAACACGTTTGGCTTTTTCAACGAAAGAGCCATGGTATTTCTTTCAAAGACAAGATTATTCTCGAAATCTTCAACAACATCTCCATCCTCAACGTTGAGCCATGGAGGCCAAATTTCATGATTATTTTCAGCCCCATATGGACTTTTTGATTTGATAGGGAAGTCTTCCTCCTCAAATGTAAAGACCCGAGCGTCTCTACAAAGAACACCATACCGAGTCTCCAAAAGCGAGTTCTTTTGTTCAGACTCAGTTATTATATCATCAGTTCCTTCATTTTTCACAGAGAGCACACGAAGTTCAATGTCTTTGGCTGTCATAAGCACACATGCCTTTGGGTTTGCGTCACTCTGAAAATGAACCTGTGGCTTGATGAATTTCACAATATAATTGGGCTCTATTTCTTCATTGTCGCCTTCCAAGGTACTCAAGTATTCTTCAAAAGCATCAATGACGTCGTTTCCACAAGTAAAATTATTTTCGTAAACGAAAGACGGTTCACGCGTTGGCCTTTCCTTTTTAAGTTCTGAGGATTTCATTAACTGATCCATTAAATCTAATGCCTTACGCGACATCGACAACATTTCCGTTTTTCTGTGGCTTGCCACTGAAAGGAATGAGGTGAAAACATCTCTAACCTCGTTGTTCCACTTCAACTTCATATTGTGAATAAGGAATCGGTTGTGGTATTTGCTGAGTAAAGAATTAGCATTGATAACTTCTCGCGCTTGATCAAGCGAACTGATTGTCGAGTAAATCAGTATAGCCCGCGTCACTTGCAGTTTCATATCGCTCATGCTATTGGATCTAGAATTAGCCTTGCTAATTTCATTGATGTTTGAATCGTACAGCGAGTTAGAATATTTTTCGCGAAGCTTGTGAATATGGTTAGCCTTCTTCTTCCAGTAGGCTATGTCGTTCTCAAGTCGACTTTTGTCATTTTCAGTATTGGAATTTGCGCTATGAGTAAAGCTCTGCGACTTCTTGATATATTCATCCAATTTGAGTTTCACTTGGTTTGATCTTAAAGAAACTAACTGGCCCTGCACTTCATCAGGAGTATTCATACCAATTAAACAATTATGCGAAGGTTCGTACCCGAATGGATGGGGTCCTTCTGGATCTTCAAGGGTAAACTCCCGGAAATAAGTGAATCTTGGAGTGTTGAACATTGGAATGACTTTGATGGTTGGGTCTGGAGAAAGAATGTCGTCTTCCTCCATCTCGATAAAGTCATCAAAATCAATCCATGAGAAATCTTCTTCTTCTCCTAATAAGTGATTTTTCGGAGTTTGATTCCGTTTCATATTTTGCTCCTTGATTTCATCTTCATAGGTATCGAGATCAACGAGCTGACTAGTTTCACCGGAATAGTAAGACAAAAGTTTACCTGTCATGGAAATATCAGTAAATTGGGCAAGGATTAACCTGACATCTGCATCAGAAACCTCGACTTCGCCAAGGTTCATTTTCAATTCTCTGACCTTTTTATCAATGCCCAATTTCTCATTGACATATCGGGCAATTTCACGACGTTGGTGTAAATCAATAATACATTTAGACGCTTTTGCTTTCAACCCATAAGAAATAACATTATGTCCAGTTTCTTTGCCTCCGCTAGCAAGATACGTATCTGAGACAGTAAGAGGCTCAAGCACCAATTGGTACTTGAGAGTAAACAAGTGTGGTCCGAATTTGACCGACGATTCATCGAACGCCAGTTTAGCAAAAAGCTTGCCCTCCCGTATTGGTAGGGAAACATTATCGTTTAACGTCTTCCACCAAACTTTGAAATATTCAATAGTTAAAGGAGTGAAATAAGCAAAGTTGTGGGAATTTCCTTGTTTGGAAGAGGAGTTTACAGACATCGCGAGATGCAAGTAATCAGATCTAAATTCCTCATACGAGTCAGGGTGATATTCATACTGTGGCCCTGTCACTGAAACATCATAATGATTTTTGAATTGGTTAGTGCGCTCCATATCAGCACTAAGCTCCTTAGAATTTTTATCCTTGTTTCGTTCGAATAGAAATCCTAATTTCCAGACCACCTTTTCATCAGAGGAAAGTTTCATGACCCGCTTCTGGAACTTGTTAGTTTCAGTATTTCCATCTATTTGGTCTTCATTGGCAATTGAGTTCATAAGACTCCAGGCGCGGCCTTCAGTGGCCGAATAATTGGGGATCCCTAAAATAAAGCCATCACTGTCAAGAATGACAAGTTCAGATTGCTTTCCAGTATCATTGATACGTAACAGAACGTTGTTTTTCCAGCAAAAGACTAGACCTGAGCTATTACCGATGAGTGAATATGGTGATATGGAACTCTTCATGTGTAGACATAACTCATTCCTTATATTGAACTTCACTTTTCCGTGTGCAGTCAATGCCATTTTATCCCACCAACCTAATGGGCTGTCATCAATTTCTGGCTTTGTAAAATTTTCAAAGGCCATCATTGCGCTCAGAAGAGCAGGCTGATATGACTTGCACCAACTTACAACACAAGCTCTGTCCGTATTTAAGGTTGATTCCAAATCAAACATGACTTTCACGGGGGTCAATGTACGAATCACACTGACGGAGTAGAAATTGTCGACAATACGCAGTGATTTTGTTGCGGGAGAGAAAGGAACAAAAATATGCCTTAGCTCTTCTGGGATTTCAACCAACTTTTCATTGACCACGAAAGTACCCTTGAGGTCCATTACCGGAAAATCTGGATCGCCACTGCTTGGAAAAGATATAAAGGGAAGGGCATAATCCCTCAAGCTCATGTAAACAGAGGAGCTCCTCAAGTGGATGTATGCCGGTAACAAAATAGAATAATCTAGGCGTGGTTGCCCCTTTCCGTACTTTTTCAAAAATTCATCAACGTCATCCAAATGAGGGTCATCCACTATCAAATTAAGATCTCTGAAAACACCTTGAAATTGAGGAGGGCCGCGGGAGTATTCTTGGATATCAAATTTAGACTTCATCAATTTGTTTACACTGTCAGAGCCCCAAATGTCTTCCATGCGTTTCTTCCAAGAATTATGATAAGCCGATTTGTACCTATCGAACTTATTCACCCAAGAGCTCGAGAAGTCACGAAGCAAGTTCTCGTAAGCTTCCGCAATCAAATTTTCCGTTTCTTCTTCTGTTAATCGCGACTTTCTATGATCTGGGGTGTCCTCGCTAGCAGTATAATTCTCGTTTGAACCGTCAGCGGAATCATTAGTATTCTTTCGGGTGCTCGAAGTTTTGCTATCACCCACTCCAAAGGTTTCTCTCAAGATAGACATTTTAGTGGTCTTTGATGACTCATGCGCATCATTCTCGCTTCGATTTCCGCAAAACGTGTCTCTCAAGCTAGATTTTTTTGCATGTTTAGTCGTGGATTCACGTTCATCATCACCAGTGGTATTGAGAAACGCTTTTGAAAGAACATTCACATGCCGTCTTTCAGATTCCCTGCGAATGAATCTCCTTTTTTCCACATGTGTCTCAGAAAGCGCCTCTCGTGTTTGTGACCGAAGGGCTTCAGCCTTTTTCTCAAATGCAGCCAATTTTCGACGTCTTTCGACGTTTTCAATTGCGCCAAATTCATAAATTAGGGCAAGTTGCGATTCGAAATCATCATTCTCCAAAGTCACACCCAAGATTCCAGACTTTAATTGTATCCGAGGTATTTTCAATGCTTCCGTCGCTTTTGGTTTTATTCTGGAATAGTCATGAATATTTCTTGATAGATGCTTGAAATTGAGTTTAATTTGAGTGGCCGCTTTCACGAAAGTAATGGCATTGTCAATAACGGTGTACACGAGGAATTGGAAGGGAATATTGAATCTGATTGCTCGAGACTTTAATAACACGGAATTTCGAGTAACGAAATCAAGGTCCACATCAGTATCCGAAATCGAGACCAATCGAGACCAAAGTTTTGTTGTGGGATGAACAACATAAAGCCGGACAAAACTGATTTTGCAATGGGGCGAGACGAGGGCATTTTTCAAATACAAATTATCGATCTCAAAAAGGACATCAACCTCGTGTGGTAAGCGAGTGACCACAGAGAGAGACGCAATTTCGACATCAAGATCCACTATTTTCGAAACACCGTGGAGTCTTGCAGCTTGCTCCTTAGAATATGTTCTTTCAACTTGCGGGGAAATCATCTCCACCAACGTATATGCATACAAAATGCACCACACCAAGTAAATATCTGCCCGGCCTTCGATTGCAGGTATGGAGAGTAAAAGCTTATTTCGGCTACCCAGCGGATTACTAAGTATGATGTCTTCAACATTCAAAACTTTCTTGACAGTTTTAACATTTTCGTGCGATTCGAAATTTGAAAACCCGCTGAGACCTGACTCCAAGCTTGAAGTATCAGACACATCGAAATCACCAAGCGGGTCAGTATTCCGGGAATCGAAATCATCCGCATACTCGCTACTACACTCACTCAAGGTATTAATCTGCACTTGCTTCAATCGGGTTTCAAATATTTGCTCACGAGTTTTGTAGTCGAGTTCCAACCCACTAGCCAGGAACGAAACCCCTCTCTTGAATTCAGCCAAATCGATATCTTGGCCCGAGAGCTCGTCATGAATAATATGCAGAGGCAAACAGTCATTGCAAATGATATAGGACAGAAAAAATGCAGCGCGGAATCTAATCGAGTGGATTATTGGCGGCAAGATTTCAAAAATGTCGAGGTATTCTCTCTTTGTTTCTTCTGTGGCCCCTGAATTGTGCGAGGAGCCCTCCCGCTTCTCCGTGTTCATTTTTGCACAGGCTCTATTCGAGCTTGTGATGCCTGCTTCGCGTACTCTTCTAATAACATCGAAGATCATCGTGTTGACGGACTTAATCTGTAGCCTTTTGGTAGAAATTCGAAGTGCTATCTTATGGCTATCCAATCGATATCCTATAAGGCCACTGAGAGCAGACAAAAGAATTTTATTTTCCTCAACCTCCAAGTACATGTTTCTTATCTTGATGAAACTCTTGAGAGTCACGGGTTTGGAAGAAGAGCACCTCCCGGACAAAATGTTGCTTAAATGTTTACTGGAGAATTTGAAAGCAAACACATGAGAACCAACGTTGCTAACAACGTTGTCAAGTGCTAGTCTCAGGAACTTGTCGGTTTCTTCGTTAGGCATGTGAAGCTGAGCCTGAGAATCCACTACAATAAACTTGATGGAGGTTTTCCTGACATGCATGAGATAGTCCATAAAACTGTTTGTAGGACTAAAAGTTTGGGAAGACTTCAGAGAATTTCCAGTGGCGGCAATGTCTAGCAAATATGCCAATTGATCGAAGTAGACAAAGAACGAAGGATTTGTCATACTAAGCGTAGTGAACAAGTCAACAGTAAAACTATCCTTGTTTTCAGAATTGGATGCCCGGCAAAAATCAGAAACGTCAATGTCAAGAAGGTATGTGAGAGAAGGTAAGTTCATACACTGCAGATCTAGATGGTAAATCTTGGCTGCCGTCACGTACGATGATACTTTGGCCACTGTCTGTTTCTTGTAAGATCTGTCTCGGGAATAGTTGAGCGAGTAACTAGATGAGACTATCTTCACTTCTTTAAAGGAAACTTCGCTTTGGTCAATTTTGAGCAGCAAAGAGGATATCAAATGGAGTTTAGCAAGAACATCACGCAAAGAAGGCAAATCAGGGCTTTTGCTTTGGGAGGATTTGCGTCTTTTTTTCTTTTCAAGGAGGTGAGCAAGTTTTCGAATGCGCAAGTCCGTCAATACGAGCAAAACTTCAACATTTGAAAGTTTGACTTCCAAAAGGGTCGAGTCTTGTCGTGGGCAGGAAAACACGGTATCACACTTAATACACACCTCTAGATTGTGGAAGAGCCTTAGTCCTGCTACCTGGCTGCCTTCAGAAGTATCGTTTACACATCCATCAAGGATAGATACCGTGAGCTTTTCCGTCGCCTTTTCGGTGTCACCCGTGTTCTCTATTTTGATATAGTCCAAATGCAAAGAAACGGCATCGTGGATGGCATGATGGTAGAAAGATACCTGATAAAAGTGAATTGAGAGCTCATTGAGCAAGTTGGTTTTGAAGAGAAATTCATATGCAAATTTGGGAACCAAAATTGAAATTTCCTCCGCCAATTGAGGTAGATCCGTGGGTGTGGGGTGTTTTGGGTATTTTGGATTTTGCGATGCGTTTTCTTTCAATTCCACCACAACATCACTGAATTTTAGAGCAACCATACGGAATGGAGTCAGCAGTCGCCAAGAAAAGTTTATTTTCAAGTATACTTTCCTTGCACTTATTGTAGCTTCTGGCAAGGTGATGGTGAGCCCGCGTAGTGCTAGCCAACCAAAAGATCTGACCCTGACATGCGGTATTAGGTTGACACTTAGGAGACACCCAAAGTATAGGGCTGCAAGTAGAAGCAAGAAGTAATATAGCATATCTTAAAAGATTGACTTGAGATGAATTGTCTTTGGTGAAGTAGGGGGGATTTCGTGTGCACTGTGTGGTTGTAGAGCAAAGGTAAGGAAATGTTGCGAGCAACCAAATCTCCGATTGCTATTTTTTGGCAGCTATTAGTGTAAAACAGTAATCAGTAAGGGAGCAGGTCCAATAAATTAAGGGTTGCTAGATTTTTGAATTTGGGAAAGGGCTTCTTCGAATATTAAAATCTAGTTTGAAGGATTGTTAGGGGCGATGCCTTGTGTGGCGGTAGGTTTTGACACATTCGTGCTTATGATTTTCGGGTTGCAAGCCTGCCAACATGCCGAACATCCGAAGGATCCGCACGGCGCAACCAGTAGATTTAAGAATGTTCAACCAGAAAAGGGCAGTTTTTTTTGGGTGTGTTTTTTTGGGTGTGTTTTTTTTTTTCTTTTTTAGTTCATTTTCATTTCTACTTTGAGCCATCAAGATTGAATTACAATGTTCAGGTGTTTTGGTCGTTCTTGGCTACAGATCTGATAAGGCGGTGGGAATCTGGGAATAACTTAGAGAGATGAAGTTGCGGATGTCAATATGCAACCAGCCCATACACACAATGCACTGTCATACAGCATCAAGATCAGATATTTTGCACATGGATAAATTTTATACTTCAACGTTGGATTATACCCTTAATTAGCACAGAAGAATGGTACTTGGACTTGAATTTGCATATTCTAGTTTGTTCAGATAATGCGTGTCTGTCAGATGTGGACACATCAAGAATATTAAATGCATGGGAGCAACCAGCGGGACAAGTTTGAAGGCGACAATCAATGCAATATATATATATATATATATCTATAAATAAAAAAACATGAAAATAAATCTTCATGTATCTTATTATTTTCTTTAGCATAGAGTTCTTCCAGAGGAGTCACCGCAATAGGATATAATCAAGTACATATCTCATCATATTGGCTTGAGTGCGATCCTCACTTAATATTAGAATCTAATGAAGTACCCCTTCATATACATTAAGTCATATCTAGTCACTCAAAAAATATAATCTCTCTTTTGGTTAAAGCAAGATGAATTGATCAGCTGGAAAAGAATTAGTTGCTGAATGACCCGGATTCCGAAGATGTGAGGAAATCTCAAACCTGAAGTTCTCAGATTATCTGAAACACTATTGAAGTGCTATTAAAGGAATCTCTGTTGTCTGTTCTGATCACCAGCTGAGAATATTATACGCGTAGTGGGTAGCTGAATTTAATGAATTTAAAAAATTACTACCGAAACCCGTAGTTCCAAATAATAAAGTTCCTGTTTGACGAGAGAATAACTAGCAAATAAGAACAAAAAGAAAAGAAAAAAAGAAAAAAGAAAAAACAAAATAACCAGACAAGAAGAAACCATCAAACAGCCATTGTGAGCGACAATAACCACACGATTCCTACTCCTTTTTTGTTGTTTTGATCTATAGCCACTTCGTATTTCTGTACCGCCCTGGAATGTTTTTATAATTTCAATTCAAACTGATTTTCTAAGAAAAGCCTAAATTAACCATGATCTTACCCAACACCACTTTAAAATGTTCAGGCACCCCGGCTTGTTCCAGGTTTTGCAGCAAGGGTACCTTCACAGCCGCACCATGTTTAGGCAAACCCACCAGACTCACCGCCAACACCAAATACGGTCGTGCGCGCGTCCCAAAGTTGCCACGGAAGCGCACTGCTCACTCTGACACCACCGGTGCGCAGCTCCACACTAGATCGCCTCTCGAGACCCATTTCATATACTCCACCAGGATCAGCCGAGCAACCGCCCAATAAAAAAGTCGTTTTGTCATGGAAGAACTTGGAATCTTGCCCCCAGTGGCACCCGCAATGTCATACTTCAAAGCTAAAGACACGGTGGCTCAGGAAGACACCGATATCTACTTGAAGTTAAAGAAGTTGGAGAAAGAATTGGACCTCTTGTTATTGCAAGAGGATTACATCAAGGATGAGCTGCGCCACTTGAAACGTGAATTGGTGCGTGCTCAAGAAGAAGTCAAACGGATACGGTCGGTTCCTCTTGTTATTGGCCAGTTTTTAGAGCCCATAGACGAAAATACCGGGATTGTCAGCAGTACCACCGGTTCGAATTACGCCGTGCGTATCTTGTCGACTTTGGACAGAGAGTTATTGAAGCCATCATCCTCGGTGGCATTGCACCGCCACTCCAACGCGTTGGTGGATATCTTGCCCCCAGAAGCTGATTCTTCCATAGCTATTGTTGGTGACAACCAGAAACCAGATGTCTCGTATGCGGACGTTGGTGGATTGGATATGCAGAAACAAGAGATTCGTGAGGCAGTGGAGTTGCCTTTGACCCAAGGTGACTTATACTCGCAGATTGGTATCGACCCACCCCGTGGTGTCTTGCTCTATGGTCCTCCTGGTACAGGTAAAACCATGTTGGTGAAAGCCGTGGCCAATTCTACAACCGCGTCTTTTATTCGTATAAACGGTTCGGAATTTGTACAGAAATACTTGGGTGAAGGTCCAAGAATGGTCAGAGACGTTTTCCGCTTGGCCAGAGAGAACTCCCCTTCCATCATCTTCATCGACGAAATTGATGCTATCGCCACCAAAAGATTTGATGCCCAAACTGGTGCTGACCGTGAAGTTCAAAGAATCTTGTTGGAGTTGTTAAACCAAATGGATGGTTTCGACCAGTCGTCAAATGTCAAGGTCATCATGGCTACGAATAGAGCGGACACATTGGATCCTGCGTTATTGAGACCCGGTAGATTGGACCGTAAAATCGAATTCCCCAATTTGAAAGACAGAAGAGAAAGACGGTTGATTTTCTCCACCATCGCATCCAAAATGGCATTGGCCCCCGAAGCCGATTTGGACTCATTGATTGTGCGCAATGACCCATTGTCGGGTGCGGTTATCGCCGCCATTATGCAAGAAGCTGGTTTGCGTGCGGTGAGAAAGAATAGGTATATGATTTTGCAAAGCGATTTAGAAGAGGCCTACGCCGCGCAAGTGAAGACTGGTTCTGAGCATGATAAGTTCGATTTCTATAAGTAAGCTTGTCGTATGTATGTACTATAATCTTAGAAGGCTGTAGATCGCAAGACCTGGTTGTAGGCTCTGTGGATGCGAAAAGTCAAGATGGTCCATATCTACATGGTAGGCATAGCTCCAAACTTCCTCGAACAGACTAGTGTTAAAGTTTTCTTTGAAGGATGCGATTGGGGTGATGACATAAACTTTCTCGTAGTGGGTGGAGATTTGCTCGATGACATTGGTCAACTTTTCATAGTTCATTCCCATGGCATCGACGGAAATCAATCCCGCACTTGAGTCAAGAGCTAAAGTTGATGGTATTGTATTTTCTTCTAGCGAGATGATTTTCAAGTTTTGTGGGGTTTCTCCAAACATCCATGTTGGGGGAGAATAAGTTCTCCACCAGATAAATGCAGTTCCGGTGGTTTTATATTCAGTGGTTGTGTGGAAAGCCTCGAGTGCTGGAATCACGCCGCCCTGGTGAAGCACGCCCATGATAGTGGCCATTATCACATTAAAAACTATCCACATGCTCATGACCGAAGAAAGGATTCGAGGGGCCTTGTTTAAAGAAGCTTCCAAGCTGACCACGTCAAAGCATGAGCAGAGAAGTGGCACTATTGGAATGAGGAAGCGGAGCTCTTGGTGCGGAACCAAGGACAAGAAAAATAAGCCACTCACGGCGGAAACAAAGGGGGTTGTTCTCCAGTAGCGGTTTCTAAAGCCAGGGAGTAGAAGGATTAGTCCTGGCCCCATTATTTGAGGTAAGTTCACCAATATATGGGTATAGAAAGGGTGAATACCATGCTGGGCCAAGTTTTCAACCTTTGTATTATACACGAGGTTATTATATGGGGTAATCACGTACTGCGTCCAGTTACAGGGACTCTCCAAGATGGCGGAAACAGTAATACTTCCCAACCATACGGTATCAATGACAATACAGCAGGCCGACGTAAATGCAAACGTGGTGCCAGCCACGATGGCCATGTACGGCCATTTCCACGCACATTGTAGGAGAAAGAAGACCGGAAGAACAAAGAAGGCCGGGAATGTAACTCTGTTGAAAATCCCAAAGGAGAAAGTGATTCCAAGTGCTGCCGAAACCAAAATTATATCTGATCTTGTGTACTGGGACCGGGGAAGAGATTTCATGAAACGCAACTCGTTGATTAAGTACACCGTGAGAACCACCACCACCGTCTCGATCGAGTTGGAGAAGGTGTGAGACTGGTAAACTAAGGACACAAAAGATGTCAGCACAAAGTATATCGCCTTAATGCGCTCCTGTTTTGTAGGGAGCATCTTATAAAGACACCAATCGGTGACCACCCACGATACAGACATAAACACAAGGCGAACCAAGTACCATGTTTGTACGGGCAGAAGTGCTAGCCATTGGGCAAGCTTAAGTGGGATATAATAGATTGCAAGAAGTGGTGCGAAGCTTCGAGCCGGGGCCTCCAGATTGAATTCCCATGGTTCGTTCGTGGAGAGCAGAAACAACCGGCCTGCCAATACTTCAAGGCCTTGGAAATGTTCATCTGGGTGGATGTACGAATTAGAGAGTGCCAACACAAACCGAAGCCCGATACTAGCAAAATATATATAACGCCAAGAGAAGTATGCCATGGCGCAAGGTAGCGATACTCAGGGATATATATGGATTGAAGCTAATGTGAAGATGGTCTGGATTGAAGACGCGTGCGATGTGCGCGGTCCTAAGCAGTGTAGTAGTCCAGCTGTACCAGTAGGATAATGTTAAAATAATGGATGGATATTTTAATGAACAAATACATGATTTACAGAACCATTCATGTTTTTGCTGCTTGAATAGAATTTATGATTCAAATACTATATCACTTATTTCCAGGTTGTGATCTGTGTTGATTATATGTGGGGAACCAGCTGAGAATTGCATCTTCTTGGAGTGGCTGCGGAACGTGATGTAGAAATCCAAGGAGATTTAGGATATTAAGAATTTAAAGTCCAAGTGCGTTCCGAATATACTGATTTTTATTTTGAGGTATAATAGTTTCGTCATCTTCAATTCGGAAACTCAGTTTTGATTGTAACCATGGCATGCCAGGGTCCTTGTTCAGCAATGCACCTGTCTTATCCAGATACCTACCCCTAAGACTTCGGCCTTGGTGTGGGAACTTGTTGTTTAAGAAAACGAGATATACCTCTCTTCTGTTTTTAAACGTGTTTCTGAAAAAGAAAAATAACAAACTTCTTTTTTTCTTTTTTGGCCAAATGATACATAATTTCGACTGTATTGGGTCTGATTTGATTATCTCGTCTGGGGTGGAAAGGTTTAGGGCATCAGGTGGGATTTCACTACACCATCAGAACCACCGATGGGTCTATTTATCGGTAAGTAGCATTTAATTCTTGATATATGGTAAACCACTCATTCTCATGACACTTGCTGTCATCGAATTAAATAATCTTCCAAAGCTTTCTACTTACAATGGAGATCGATCAGATTATGCATACGTTTTACAGTTAATGACTGCAAAATCTAAACACTTTCTAAAGACGTTTACTCGTCAAAGCTACTACTTGTCTTTCGAATGCTTGAAGTTTATTACTATGCCTATTTTTTTGGGTATACCCACTCCCTCAGTCTTCCTCGTGTACATCGTTGTTCACAACAGCCGTCTCCACATCACTAAGGCCATCCTCGTCATTTTCAGGAAGTCCACGGATTTCTTCTTCCTCGTCATCTTCTTCAACGTAGTCGTCAACACCTTCCATATCTATGTCATCGTCGTCATCGTCGTCGGAACCAATAATACCAGACTCAACGGCATCATCGATCTCTTCAACGTATTCAACATCGGTGTCTGCGTCATCGTAGTCATTCTGGACATTTGATCCATTCAAGATCTCTTTCTTTAAAACGGTTTGTTGCTCGATCATGTTCAAACGACCTTGCAACTCCAATAAACGAGGCAATGTGCTGGCCTTCTTTGTGAGAACAGCGTGTAAGCTGGCCAATTTGTTGTTGAGGTTGGGCATAGAAGATAACACTCCGCCGTGGATGATGATGATCCACTTGAGCCAGAAGTTCATCTGGTCAAACCGTTGCTGTTGACGTGTGATTCTTTCACCCAATCTGTCCAAGAGCACAACTGCCAAAGACGAGTCCAATCTGGAAATGGTGTTCTGCACAATGGTAGGATCTCTGTTGGCCAAAACGGTCTCCAAAAGCGAGTGATCATTATTACGCAAAGCTTGCGATAACACCACTGTCAAAGTACCGGTGGTGTGTTTCCTGAGTTTTTTCTTGCCTAAAGCCGAACGTCTCTGACTTCCACCGGAAAGTTTCTCCAATCTTTCAGCCAAAGTTTCGTCGTCTTCGTCGTCGTCTTCACTATGAATGAGATCGGTTTGGAATGCAGTTCCATCGGTGACAACGGTGTGTCCTTCGGTATAGAGTTTAGGTGCTGCGACATCATGACCAGCTTCGGCGTGGTTGGTAGGTTTGATCTCTTGTCTAGATTTGGCGATGACTATGGGTCCGGCAAATGCAAAGCCTGTCTCAGTGTGCCATGGCACCGCATCAAAGCGAGAAATTGACCCATTCTCCATCCACGTCGTATGCAATACGCTTTCGGTGGCAGAAACCGCATTGACCACCAAAAGCTCGTCATCGGGGTTTCTGATCTCGTCTGCAGGGCGTGTATATTTGATAGACGAGTCGGAATGCTTCGATTGTACACTTGAAGCGAGCTGTTTTCTTCTCTTTTTCGAGGATTCTTGGGGTTGAGCCTCCGATGATAATGGGTTCTTGAAGATCTCGAGGGTGCCTGTTTCGGTGATTGCAGAAACGATGGAGAGATCTCCACATACGCCCAAGGCCACCAGAGTAACTGAAGATGGTGCTACCAAAACAGCTTTGGTGGAGTTTCTAGATATGGAGTATAGGTTGATGAACCGGTCACCTTCTGCCGCAGTCAAAAAAAGGTCTGGGTCGCTGATCACTGGAGTTATGGAGATGACAGGTTGCACATGAGCAGGGAAAGTTTTAATAATGGTCTTTGCAAGCACATCCACCAAGTAAACACTATGGGTACCAACAAGCAAATGGGGCTCATTCTGGTACATGACGGTAGCGATCTTTGACACAGTCTCGACGGTATCAAGCATGTCTGTGAGAGCGAAAGTCTGCAAGAGCGAGAATGACAGTGTGTCCCATTCGTAGAAGTGACCATCAATATCGCATGCCCATGCGGTCTTTGTGATTTGGGAATAGTGGAAGTCGCTGACGGCCGCATTGGATGGGCATTGAAGCTCCGTAGTGATACTATTGGAAGCAGGAGAATAAATGAGGATCGAGCCATTTGTGAGGCAAACCGCTAGTTGCGAAGAGGAAATCCATTCCATCGCAGAGATTTTCTGGCCCTTGCTGAGTGAAAACAGCGTGTTCAACAGGTCCTGGGACACCACCAACGCCTGGACTTTCACCTGGTGAGTATCCAATGCCTGGACTGCCAGGGCCAAGTGTGTATTTGTAGGGTCAAATTTTGCAGCAAGTAGGGGACCAGACATTTTGATGTTTGTTGTCTATATGGGTAAAATTATATGACCAAAATTCAACAGTTGATGGTCGAACGAATGCAAATATCAAGACGGATTAAACACCTCCAGACCTCTCTGGCCGTGATGAGATGGGTATTTTTTTTCATTGCGAAGAGCCCGTGGTCACGTGACATGCGTCGGGGAAGCGTGAGACTGGTAACGGGTACCGTATTGAGTTCCGTGGACTGTGATAAAAAAGGGTAAGTTTTTGCAAGTAAAAAAAAAATAGACATTAGGTTACCGAGAGAAATTATTTCACGGGCAACAGAAATGTTTCAAAGCTTGTTGTGTGCAAGATGGTCCCATAACATAGGCACATGGCCCAAGTATCCTCTGAAACGGTTGGGCAGACACATTAATTGAACATAAGAATCCTTGGAAAATTTCCCCAGTCAAGAAAAATAACAAGTGCAAGTTTGTCTGTTGGATGATTTTTTTTAAAAAAAAATTGGATTTCACTAAGCTGGGACACGAAATGCTTGAGTTTTCTGCATCATGTGGAATTCTTCAAAACCTCAGATACAAATTGGAACGACTGTTATTTATCATTCGCACTAGACTAAGTATACGCGCATCGATTGCACGATTAACCAAACGTTTTGGAGTCAAAAGGCCCAGGGTGTAATTTTTTCTTATTTGAAATATCAATGAAACAAAATACTCTTTCGCTCCCTTGATATTCTACGATGTCTACTTATCTTCAGATAAGCCCATGGACTCTTCTGGAAGTGGTTTCCCGGTATTATTATGCATGGCTGCCTTTGGTCAGGCTGGCTGGACCATGTATGCGTGGAAGCGTTGGCCGTCGAACTTATAGACCTCAGTCACCTAAACCGACGAGAGAAATGATACCCTTCTTTCAACTCAGCCCCTTAAATTACACACATACAAACATTTTTTTAAAAAAAAATGGCAATTCCTACTTCTTTTATTTGGTATCATATATTGTTTATTTTTCCCATTTTAGAACGAAGTTTTCTTAGCTGTTTTGGTTTATTTGTTTTGTTTTCATTTGCTTCTTTCTCGTGGGGTTCAGCTGGCCTGGGCCTTCTGCAAAGCAGCCTTGCGTGCCTTATCTGGGCTTCATTCAGAAAGGCGCGTCCCCGTTCACGCCAACAAGAGCAACCAAGTAATTCAACCGGACAAACAATAGACATAGTTGACTTCCTTTTTCTAATAAAGAGTAAATATTTCTTCTTTTATATACTTAAGATTGATTTAGAAACCTAATATATAATAATTTTCCAGCTCTTCGGGCGCCTTCCTGGAATTCTCTCGCCAATATCTACCCATGCCGCACCTTCCGGCGGTGCCACCAGTTGCCGCAACTAGACACGCAGCCAGACACGAGAACACATAACTGGGGCGACTGCAACGTAGGTAGATATCTGAGTGCGACACGACCGATACATACCTAAGTACTCGGGTGTTTTCACTAAACAAAACAACTTCCACGCTTTTAGTTACAAGTACTTCAGTCCCAAAACTAAAAAGCACTAAAACCCAAAATGCCTCTCTGTGGTGGTGGAACCAAAACGAGTATGTCTTAAATAACAACATCGCCTCAGAAATACATAGATTTGCTAGTGTTGCAACGTTTGTCGCGTGTTCTTCAAGCACCATTACTAACGAGAATCAGTCCAGCGAAAAATAGTCATTCTAGGCGATGGTGCCTGTGGAAAAACATCGCTTCTTAATGTGTTCACCCGTGGCTATTTCCCCCAAGTGTACGAGCCCACGGTTTTTGAAAACTATGTGCATGATATCTTCATAGATGGTCAGTCCGTGCAGTTGTCTTTATGGGACACGGCCGGTCAGGAAGAGTTCGACCGTTTGCGTGCTCTATCTTACTCTGATACCCACTGTATCATGCTCTGTTTTTCTATTGATTCCCCCGACTCCTTGGAGAATGTACAGCTGAAATGGGTGGGTGAGATCGCCGATCACTGTGAAGGTGTCAAGCTTGTTTTGGTCGCGTTGAAGTGTGACTTGCGTAACCAGGAAGAGGATCCACAAGGCGTCCAGGAGGACGAGTCCTTCAACCCTTACTCGCAGCAGTCTACGGGCTTACCGGGCACGCATAAACGATTGATTCCATACGAAGACGGTCTTACTGTAGCTAAGAAAGTGGGTGCTTTGCGGTACCTAGAGTGTTCGGCCAAGAAGAACAGGGGTGTGAACGAGGCCTTCTCTGAAGCTGCCCGTTGTGCTCTCAACGCTAAGCCAAAGGGCCAGAACGATAACGAACCGGAGAAAAAGGGATGTGTGCTCATGTGAGGTTTGGTCTATTCCGAACACCTCATGGATATAATATAACGCAAAACGGAAGGAAAGACAGAGCCAGGAGGACTATTACCCTTTGCATTTACCTGGCAAACTCATCATGATAGACATGAAATGCTATACCTTCAAAATGTAGGACATTTGCTACCATTTCTCTGCCACCCTCCAATAATAAATCCACTCTGTGCTTCTGCTTGTTTACTTTTTCCTGAATATATATTTTTTGAACTATGTACATTACTCCTTAAATGGATTCTTCAAAGGAGTTTTCCTCGCATCCCAGATATCTTCCGAGCTCCCCTGCATTTTCTTCTCCATTAATCTATTCTTATAAAACTCCTGCACTGTCTTTCTTCTCTGTAACTCCTTGGGATTGCTTGCCACAGCATCTACATCGAACTCTTTCGAATTCATCACGGCTCCGTTTTTGAGTGCAAACCAAATCTTCTCTCGTTGTGCCTGACAAAGTGAATACGTACCATATCTGTAATAGTTTCTCACCTGACCACCAATAGAAAAGCACTGTAACGCCTCATCAAACGCCGTAAGTAACGTCAAATCCGTAGGGAAGGACTCTAAATCATTTTCCCTCATGGTTTTCAATACCTCCTTTCGTTTCTCGACGATCTGCGGGTCTTTCTCATCCTGGAAGTAGCTTTGAAATTCTTCAAATAACTTATCGTCTGAAGAACTTGACATGGCGTGATGAACTAAACAAGGGACAGGTGATGTATAATGTATAAATGATGTTCGAAAAGTAACAAAGGAAAGTCTTTATGGAATAATAAAATCGAAGGTATGTCTGTATGTCTCTCCCTAACTTGTTTGGAAAGTTAACGAAGAAAGCCTGCGGGTTCTCAACTTCTGAAGCACTTTAGTGCGAAATCGAAGATCAGTGAGACGTTTCGAACATACGTTAGAACATGTATACGAAGATCAACAGAATTTCTGAAAAGTAGTATATATCAAAGTTTCCACCATTATGGGATATGGACCGATCCATCACTTTTATTAATATTGCTATCATGCGTTATTTTTTTTATTCTTTTTAATGTTTCCCTATATAATGCCCTTTTGAATTACTTGCCACTTAAGTTCTAGGCTCCAAAACCAATTTTCCCTTGGCAACCTCAGAGTGACCAGCCAGTAAAGTGAAGACAGTTTGTCCCCTCACGTAAGTCTCAATAACCCTACCTGTGAAGCTCATTCCGTCATAAGCCGTCAATTTATTCTTGAAGAAAACCTGGTCATTGGCAACAGTGTAAGTTGCTTTAGGGTCAAAGACAAGCAAGTCTGCATCGTACCCCACAGCAATTTTACCCTTTTTGTGGGAAAGACCAACTTGGCGTGCCGTATTCCACGAACACCATTTTGAGATCTCAGAAATACTCACGGGCGGACTCAATTTCTGGCCCTCAGTAAAAAGAATTGGCAATCCAAATCCAACGGAAGAGATACCTCCCCAGGCAGAAAAGAAGTCTCCTTTATCTAAGCCCTTCAAGTCAGGGGTACAAGGCGAATGATCTGAAACAACAGTCGAAATGACTCCGTTTCTAAGAGCTCTCCACAAGAGCTGTCTGTTGGCCTCCGTTCTAATAGGAGGGCAACACTTGAAATGAGTAGAACAGTTCGAAATCTTCTCAGCTGTAAGAGACAAATAATGGAAGCATGTCTCTGCAGTAACAGGTAATCCACGGGCTTTGGCAGCCTTGATTAAAGGAACTGCCTCATGCGTGGCTAAGTGCACAATGTGAAGAGGCACCAGTGGGTTTTTCATCGAACAGTTAATAATCTCTGCAATTGCAGTGGTTTCGAAACTGTCGGGTCTAGATGCTAAAAAGGATGTGTAAAATGTAGGGTCGACATCTTTCAAGTCTTCATCTTCTTGCTGGGCCATTTTCAATGGATCTTCAAGATTCTCCATGTATTTTTCTGAGTCGAAATCCAAAGGCTTTGCTAAAGGTGAACGGAACTTGTCCAAGCTTGCCTCACGCTCGTGGTTTGGGTTAGCCAATCTTGCAAACCTTCCGAACTGCGGCTCAGAAGCCTGCAAATATGGTGACTTGGCCAATGCTTTGATCTGTTGCTCGGTCAAGTGTCCGTTATCGATAAACCGGTTGGTTCTGTTTTGGGCATAATCTTCCGAGTCCGCACCCGAGGATTTGTGTTTGTTCAAGAGGTTGACAACAGGAAATGGTGCTCTGTTAATGAAGGATGCAGACATACCAAGATCAAGGGCATCCACATCTTGTGCGAGGCCTTCGCCCGAGTGGTCAACGGAGAAGGAGTCTTCATCTTCGCTCTGGCTCCAACCCTCGGCCTGGGATTCCTCGTCCTCGGTGATATCCTCATCAAGATCGAAGTAAGTCCGGTTTTCGTTCGGCACCAATTTTGGAGTAGTATTGCCGTGTTGCTCCACCAAAACAGGAACCTGGTGTGATTTATGTGGCTGCATCTCTGCGTGGAACATCAACATCGTCAGTTCACCCTGGACCTTTTTCATGGCTTTGGTGATATATTGGGGATTGATTGCGGGGAACTCATCAACACCCGAGTCGATCATAAATCCTTTGAAACCGCGTACTCCCATACGGATCAATGGCTTCAAATCGTTGAGGTTAGATGGCACCATTCCACCCCAGAAACCAACATCCACCCAGGTCTTTCCCTTGGCAGCGTCAATTTTCAAGTTGAAGTTCTCCACAGTTGTTGTTGGTGGAATAGCGTTCAATGGCATGTCGATAACAGTGGTGACACCACCGGCAGCTGCTGCCTGGGTGCCCGTGGCAAACCCTTCCCATTCAGTACGGCCTGGCTCATTCAAGTGAACATGAGCATCGACCAATCCAGGCATAATAACAAGTGGGGACACATCTCTGAGATTTTCGGGAGAAACAGCATATGTGTCAAGCAACGGGTCTTGGCTATTCAAGATCTTCTTAGCGATATGAAGAATACGGCCCAGCTCAAGCGAGTAGATCACCGTGGCAGGGGCGAGCTTATCTTCGACAAGCACATGACTGGATGCTAAGGCGCGAGACATAATGCTAGATGTGCTAATGCTGGTGAGTTATGATTCCTAAATATGAAAAATAAGAAGCTCCCTTTCCAATAAGAAATCAACAAAAAAGACCAAAAAGGAAGAAAGAAAAAAATAAAAAATAAAAGTAAAGAAAGGAGTGGAAATCAACCTGTGAAATATGCCTATTGTATGCGTGGAACAGCAAAGCCCCCGCCTGTCTCAGCCTAAACTTGAGCCGCGGGCCGAAGCGATAGATCCATTCCGGTTACGTGGCCCCGCTTCGGATAAAGATCCCAATGCATATACACAGGCCGTCGACATCGAGCCACGTGAACATCCAAAAAAGGAAACTCGCGCGGGAAAGAGAGAGCGATCAGAAGAGCGGATACGCCCGCTATTTCGAGCATCCGGATTGGATCAATGATCCATAGTGTTTCGGGTACAAGCATGGTGAAATCCGAAAAAACTTGCGCCATGAGAATGAGATACGATATGTAATATGGAAACCTTTGTTTAATTTTTCCTTTGTCTTCTTGTCGTGGGCGTTTATGTTTAATTGCTCACGATGTACCGGCGCTGAGAAGTCCTCCTTATCGCGGCCCACTTAACGTCGTCGTTTAACGACGAAGAGATGTTATGTGCAATATTCTCGGCGGTTTCCGGGCCGGTCGGAATGCCCTAGCATGTGCTGACGTCAGTAAGTCTATACACCATAATGCATACTCGAAGCAATCTCGAATTAAACATGAGATGAGTACCGGAACGAGCAAGACATCGTGGGGTCACACAGTGATCTAGTGTAAGGTAAATGGAAATACTAGTAGTGTGAAAGGAAAAAAAAAAATCCAAGAAAAATATAGTCATAAGATGATACAAATTCATTACCCGACTACATTGTGATCCTAACAGACCTTCATTTTTGTTCATGAATGGGTGCCTTCCAACTCCGAAACTATTTTATACGCATGTAAGCTTCTCAAACTGCACTCGTCATAATGCAGTGTATGTTCAACCCAATAGGAAAACTGCATTTGTCATACACGTGCATAAGATTTAGGAGACTTGCTTGTCAATTATAAATAACCAGCAGGGTCAATTTGATATTTGTGTCTAAGGAAGAAGTAAAGTGCGTTTTAAGAATTGTGGTAATACTTCCTGTGCGTTCTCAAAGATGTGGAACAAAAAGCCTTCGTCCAGTTCACTCTTTTAGGTCGCTTTTTACCAGGCGAATTTAGTAGACAACAAGTTGTTTACCGTTTTTGCTGCTTGCAATAGCCTCCTGGTAAACTTTGGCCAAGTCGTCACCGTTAAACTTCAGTTCAACTGACTTAGCGTCAATAAGTTTGCCCTCTTCGTACCATTCAACGATTTGGTCCATGGTTTCTCTTTTCAACTGAGGGTTGGACTTCAAAAGTTGCGTGACCCAGAAACCAGCACTTGTGATATTCTTAAAAATGTGCAACGAAGTAGGCAAAATCACCGGCTGGTATGACATGCCTCCGTAGGTCAACATCAACCCATTAGGAGATAACTTTCTGGCAACTGCGGTCGATGATTTGCCTCCCACACAGTTCAACCCGAGCTTGACGGCTCCTCCAGACTCCTTGACCCATTTCTTCACTTCAGCGTTAAACTCACGCGAGTTGTTTTGCTCCTCGGTGATGACATGTGTAGCACCATTTGTGTTCTTCAATTCGGCAATGGTCTCCTCCAAATTAGGCCTGTCTCTAATGACCGAGATAGAGTTGATGCCGAGGATTCGTCCAATCTGTGTAGCGAACTTTCCGACAGCAGAATTTCCTCCGTTTTGGATAAACCAGTCTTTTCCTGGCTGAAGCTTGACATAGTGGTTAAGCATCAAGTACGCGGTTAATGGGTTCACTGAAATAGTGGCTCCCTGGTTTACCGTAAGGCCTTGTGGTTTACCGTTAGCTTTTGACTGTTCGGGGTTTGGCAATTTCATCATTTTATCGGCAGAACACAACGCATGGGTTCTCCATGTACCAAAGTTGACTGAGGTAGGCACTGCCCAGTCTCCCACCTTGAAGTTTTTCACGTCAGACCCCACATGGAGAATCTCAAATAAACCCTCATTTCCACAAACAGCCAGTGGCTTTTCTGTGCCCAAAGCAGTGGTCTTCTCGGGCTGAGAAGGGTAAACGCCCTGGATTTGGTTGATATCTGAGGGGTTTACTGGAGATCCGACAGTTTTGACAATGATACTGTTTGCATCCAAACTGTTCTCATCGATCTCGTATGTATGAGTGTGGAGTACATCTGCGGGTTCGCCGTGCTCGGAAAAAACAACAGCCTTTGCGGTCAACATTCTGGTAGAGGCTTGCTGTTTTGCAATTGTCAACAAGGGCGCTCTAACGGCGGAAGAAGAGTACTTAAACATTGCTTATTGGGATACGGGGCTTGTTTTACGTTCCGTCGATAGTTTGCTCTCTGGCCTAAATACTATATTTGAGTCACGTGCCACGCGGAGAATTGCCATCACTTCGGCACTAGTTAATCCGAGATCCCCGACTCCGGACAAACTTAATACAATATCTTTTTAGTATTCCAAAATTGACTTTGTTGATGCTTGCTTAATTATTTTATTAGAAATACCTAAATTTATAGGTTGAAGAAGTCGAAAAGCTTCATTTGACTTTCAAGGCGAGAAAATTCGGGAGACCCAAGTGTCATTATTTGTAACCTCCGGTCGCACATTTTCCTAGTTGGAGCAGCACAGTTCCACCATATTTTGCAACCTTGGTTGAAGACCTGGAAACAATGGACGATAAGTTCAATTGCTCCATATTACTAATTTCCCCATTTCATGTTCACTGTCTGGTTTTATTGACTCCCAAACAAATGCTTATTTCAACATGAATTATACCGCTTTTTTTTGCACATTTAAACTCCGTTAATTCATATCCATTTCTATATTTAACGTCTTCCTTCCCTTTCTATTGCTAACGATCCGTACATTAAAAGCCCCCCATTCTCAGGCAAAGGTGACCAATTCGTCGATCTGGGTGAATTCCTACCCATAATATTATTAAACACCCCCTCATGGTTCACGTTTTCGAATGTTTGACATTGAAAATTACTCGGACTTCTTGAGTCTTTCGTTTCTTTGTTTGATTTTGATTTTCGTGTTCTGGATCGTTCCAACAATGAAATAAATGAAGTTGGTGAAAACTACCCAAAGCTCAGGGGGCACAAAGTTCTGGGCAAGTGTCAATGCAATCAATGACGTGATGGCAGACGTGCGATAAACAAGCCAGAAGTTGTTCTTCAAGCCTGTTTTCACCACAGAGACCAATCTACGTAACTCATCAGATACACCCTTTGAGGAATATTGATATGAGTTGATGATGGCGAGCCATGATACAAACACCGCACTCAAAAATGGCGACAACGTGCAAAGCGTGGTTACAAGCTGTAGCAATTTCTTTTTTGGGGACTGTTTTCCTCCAAACACCTTGTTTGAAAAGCCATAGTAGTAGTGTGCAGCAGGAGTAGACAAAATTGCTCCATATACCACCATCAGAGGGACTTTCGAGCTTAATGGGTGGCTGAGAACGATTTCTTTACCAAAAATCCGAACCTTTGTTTTCTGGAATTGACCTGACGAAACAGAAGCAATCGCTTCGTTCAAGGACGATAAGACCCCCGAAGTCACCATTTTCGTAAGCAACGGGTTTTTTCCAAGTGCAGCCAAATACTTATCATTGATGGACATGTTGTGAGACGCGACTGACTGTGATTTGTTTAGAGTGTTTGTAATTATGGTTTCTTTGGTTTTGGATTTCGAATGTAGTCGAATGTAGTCTGTCTTTGACCTGTTTTTTTTTTTTTTTTTCGACAGAAAATTTATGAAATGGGTGGAGAAAGTTTAACAAATTCAGGAACCTAGCTTGAAAATTATGGCCCTACTTATGAGATTGGGAGTTCCAATGGCTGCGGAATGAGCCGATGGGCAAGGCTGACTTTATGTACTGAGGCGGAAGGCGCATTCATAACCCGAAGCAGGAGGCCCGGGGCCGCGGGGCCGCGGGGAAGCCGGGACTTTGAGAACACGAAATCTTCCCTAAACGTGTTTTCAAAACAAGGAATATGAATTTGAATTCTTCCCGGAAAATATATAGTCCACGCAGCTTTAGGAAGGCAAATACATTTCTCTATGTGAAATAAAGGAATCTCCGACAGCTTTCCTATTTTCCCATTTCGCCATTTTATCCCGCATTAGCAAAACAACGTCGCCATATTTCGATTCGCTGCTCGCTCGTCCAGATAAGAGGTTGGTGTGTGTAAAGGCTAGTCGAAATCAAGAATCGCGCTCTTCTCCGAGGTGAGACTGGCGTTCTATTGTCACTGTCGCATCGCCTTTCCTAATTGGTGAATGTGCCCCGTCGTGTTCTAATATACACGGTGCAAGGTTGCATTCGCCAAATTAAGTAAAACGGAGGTCAAGGTAAAGGTTTCAAACATGAGCAAAAGAAAATAAAATATTCATCATGGACAAGCTAAGAGGTAGTAGAACTTAAATTGAGATCAATGGTAATGAAATTTTATTAATGATTTGTTTATTTTACCTGTTTTCTTAGGTTTGGAGATGTATGGCCTTTGAAGAAGAATAATTATCTTTTTCGTAGACAAATTTAAAAAATTGAAAACAGAAAATGTAAATCATAAAACACAAGTCAGAGAATTCACCGAATGGGGAGACCTGATATGATCTGAATTTCACAGACTTCTTTCTATAATACTCTAGCATTGTAATTTCACTTGCATGGTACGCCTAAATGACTTGTGTGATGTATTTCGCAATAATTCGAAACTACCCATTCCAAGGACAAAGGAAATCAATTGCTCAAATAAACTATTCACTTTGGTTTGGTTTATAATTTTTATAATTAGTTTCTTGTTGATGTTTCCAGTAAATTAAAAATTTAAAACTTTCCATACGTAAAATGGTGTTAGGTTTATCTCACGCTTAAGAATGTTAGCGGTATCCTTTGATTCATTTAACGAGGTGCTCCATAAAGACATCATCGAAAATTCCCGAGCAAAGCTTGAGCTAAAACAAATACTTTAACAGAATGAAATATTACTAGAAATTCTAGAATAGTAAATCTCGGTTTTATCTGGTCAAAGATATTTCGTCTAGGTGGAATAAAAACTCAAGAATATCTTTCGGTCATGCTCTGGAAATTCGAGTCCAATAAACCCACTGTAAAAACAAGAAATGGGCGAAAGAAGAGCCTAAGAAATTTTTTGGTAACGGGCATGGGTATATCCTCAAAGAATGAGTCCTTTTATTTGAACAAGAAGATAAAAAGATCTACAAAGAGCCCAAGCGAATTAAGGAAATACAGAATCAATGCTCCTCCTAGAATACACGCGTACAATGTTTTCCGTCATAATCGAATCCAGTAATGGTACTAATTACTGCACCGACTTATAGAATCAAACAGACATCAAAATATAAACTACAGGGAACACTCATTTTAAAAGTTTAATTTATTGCAAAACAAAGTACAATTTAACAAAATAAAATCTAATAGTGAAGAGCCTGCTCACTAATCAAAGCTTTCAAAGCTTTCAAATCCGAGGAGCCAGCTTACAATCCCAAGGTAGACAAGAAAGTGCTGACCAAGGAAACACCAGTGCTGGTACTCAATTTGTTCAACTCGGTCAAGATATCAGCGATCAAAGCGTTGGCGGCAGACACAATGGCTTGGTCATCTCTGGCCTCAATCTTCTTCGACTCTTCTCTCTTAGAAAGAGGAATTCCAGAATTAGCCCAGATTGCAGATGCATCCGTACCAGCAGCCTTAGCAAGGGCCTCGACATCGGTGATGATAGTCTTGATCAAACCTTCGACGTCCTCGATGATGGCGGCGCCAGTGTTGTCCAAGTTACCAATAGCGCTGGCAGCACTGTTTTCGATGGAAGTCAAGGAAGGAATGTCTCTCTTCTCGACTGGAGTAGCAACAGCGAGAGTGGCAAAGCCGAAAGCGATAATGTTGGAGAATTTCATTGTTTGAAGATAGTGTAGAGAAGTGTTGGAGTGGAGTGATAGAGAATATAGAAAAAAGAGAAAGGTATTGGAGAAATCCACCCCTTTATATATGTTTTCCAGAACCGAGTCGGTCTCCTAAGCTCCTATACCCCTAAGAGCTTACCCCACCTGAATAGCTTTACCTTGAAAACTGTGGTGGCGGTCACGAGCTTGCTCGAACGGACGGAGCTCATAGCTTTGTTGGATTGTGTGTTATAACTACTGTGGTTTTGCATCCACACCGGAGCTATAGGCGATGCATGCACAAGTGGTTACATACAGATTATAATTTGCAGTACCGTCATTCCCAGACCCGGAGATGTGTGAACAGAACCAAAACGTGAAGTCACACCAAGCCAGTTAATCCTTGTAGGTGCTTGTTAATTAGTGAGTAATTTACCCATTAAAAACCCACACTACAATATATCCAGCCCGTAAGAAATACTATTAAAAGTAAATAAAAAGACTTCATGTCAAAATTATTTGCTAAGGCTATGAACATTTTCACCATCGATTGCTTATTTGCTTTCACTGTGGTTGCATTGTTTAATTCCCCTGTCAAGCAAAGAAATGTAGGTAACGATGTCATGGAGTGCGCATCCACGGTTCCGGCTTTAGTTGCAACCTTTGGCACGAACCTGTCATCCCCACTTTTTTATTAGGTACATTCCGGAATATGAGGTAGTTCTTACATTCCGTTTATACTTTAAATCTTGCTTTCTTTATGTGGGGAAGCCGGTGGGAAGATTACAAAATCAATTTTTTCTATTGTAAAACGGTATTA
Organism: Metschnikowia sp. JCM 33374; assembly: GCA_005406065.1. Classification (NCBI taxonomy): domain Eukaryota; kingdom Fungi; phylum Ascomycota; class Pichiomycetes; order Serinales; family Metschnikowiaceae; genus Metschnikowia; species Metschnikowia sp. JCM 33374. Next base: position 105,350 of record BIMT01000069.1, read on the forward strand.
CACTTCGTTCTTTCATTAATTTCGCTAATAATTCAGGCTAACTGTAGAGCGCGATAGTTTTGCCGATCAGTAGAAATACGGTAGAAATACCGAACTGGGTGGAAAACTCTCATCCTAGATACAACCAGCAGTTCTTTTTTTTCAGTCTTTATGTTTGTTGCTTGAATTGAATATGAGGCATTAAATTTTTAGCGTCTCTGGAAAGAAGCAGTCCGAATTCCGGACGAGCAAGTATATCATACCGTTGCCACTTCCACAAGCTATGGACCCCGGAAAAATTCTTGTGGCGCGGAGGTGTGTATTGCTCGGAATGCCGGGGATTTTCAGCATGGCTCTATGGCTGCTTGTTTCAAAGGGCTATTTTTGATGGTGAGGGATTATTTCAGGATTGATGTCATACATCATTACCCCGAAATTAAAGAGATGGCAGGTATTAACGAGGCACCTGCTCATGTCACAAGCAAATCCGGCTAGGCTTTGGAGATTCAAGTTATCAAATGCATAAAGCTGTGGCATTGTAGAGCAATAGTTGGCCGGATTCGTAGCCATGGCTCGAATCCGATTTCGAAACATTCACTATCTGTACTCATAAGTTCAACTTTTTTATACAAGATGTTTATTTTTGATGAAATATTTGACGAATTATTTCACCTCAATGAAAAATACTAGGAACAAAAAAATAAACAAGAACAAAAAAAAAAAAAAAGATATCATGTCAAATGTGGTTATAGCCCCAGACGTTTCTGTCTGCATGCTCTTGTTCAATAGGCGGGCCTAAAACACCGCTCCGTGGGGATTGACATAAGGAGACAAAAGCAAAAAAGGAAAAGAAACGTATTTCCAATTGGCTCCAAAAAATAACAATGTACCTTTATGCACATATACCCTTTACTATGCGTTATTAAATATAGATCGCGGGAACAGCATTGCGCTCTCTAGTGTGGCTGGATTCTGTCAAGTGGATGATGTATCTACACTGCATAGTTGCTTTCTTTAAAGAAATGAACGAAACGCATTGAATGGCTTTTTTTTTTGATTCCCCAGAAACCATCATTACACCGCGGGCGGAATTCCGCCATTCTCTATCAATTAACCTATATATTTTTTATTGTTTGCTGGCGAGCACGTGTGTAGCATACCAATAAAGAAAGTCTTAGGGCGCCGAAACGCATTCCACCGCCTGTGAGCAATTTAAAATCTCAATATGAATCACCGATGCATGAAGGTTGTGGTGTATACAGCGATAACGGATATAGCGAATATTTGAAGATTTGAAAGTTTCTTTTCAAGGTACGTCTTAAATCACTATGAAGCCACATCATTTCTTGGGATATCTAATCCTTTCCGCTTATTTCCGTACCATTTTTTTGTTCACATGTGTCGATGATTTACAGAATCATTCTATGTTTTAAGGATTCATTCTACGCGATACATTCTATATGTTAGAGATACATTTATTACACGATTATGTCCTCCAAAAAATTAAAGTTACGAAGGGAAATACGATATACAATATACATTAAAGAATTGACCTAAATGGACTCCTCGTGCACAATTTCGGTCTTTTCTTGCCAGTCTGGGTGCGTGACTGCCATTCTTTGATGTGCGTAGAGAGCTGGCAAGGGCTTTGGCTTTTGCCTGAGCAAGTACTTACGCACATTGAAAATCAATTCCTTTGTGCGATAGTGAGCATGTTTTCTCAACGGCACGTCAAACACTTCATCCAATTCCTCCAATGTTAGTCCCTTGGTCTCAGGCAAAAACCATAGAACCAAGAAAAACCCAACAATGTTCCAACCGGCATACCAACCAAACGCACCTTGGGGCTTGAAAGCGTTCTTCATTCTTGGCCACGAGAATGCCAAGATGAAGTTAAAGAACCAACAAGTGGCAGTGGCAAACCCCATACCCAAGTCTCGGATGTATAATGGGAACGCCTCGGCAGAATAGGTGAATGGGACCGGCCCTTCACCCGACGAGTATACACACGCGAACAAGTATATTCCAATGGTTATAACGGCTAATCTGCCATGAGGATTGGTGTCGAATGGGATCCAGAACCCGAAACCAGCCATAAGAAGGAAAACTGCCATCAAAGGGAAGGTAGTAAGCAACAAGTTACGGCGACCAAATGAGTCAATCGTGTAAAATGCTGGGATGGCAAACAAGAAGTTGATCATACCAAAACCCCACGACGCCAACATGGCCTTGATCTCGGAAAGATTCGACTCAACGAAGATCGAAGAAGAGTAGTAGGCAATGACATTGATACCGCAGAATTGTTGCATGAACATAACGATCCACGCACCCAAAGCTCCGTTTCTGTTCCTTCTGATTGTGAACATTTCTTTGATCCTTTTGAAAAATGGCTCTGTCCCGTAAGATCCCTCTTCCTTCAACAATACATACTGGTAGAAACAGTCGCGAGCAGCTTCAATTTCACTGAACCGCAATTGTTTGAGCGAATCAAAGGCATCGGCGTGTCTCTCCTTACCCATAAGCCAACGAGGAGATTCCGGAACAAAAGGTACTTGCACCAACACAATGAGAGCTGGTATACAAGCCGAACCAAGCATCAAGCGCCAGTTCAAGCCTCCGGAAATGCCGTTATCGCCTATATAGTAAAAGGCTAAAGAGGCCACATAGCCAAACATGATTCCCACCGCTGTGAAAAACTGCCAGAGCATCACAAGCGAGCCCCTGATCTTTGCAGGTGTTGTCTCGGCGGCGTAAGCTGGAACCGTTGCGGACTTAACACCAATGCCGAACCCCAAACAGAAGCGGGCAATGAATAAGTGATACCACTTCAAATCAACAAGCCCCTGCCATATACACGTGAGAGCTGAGATTGCACAGGTCCAAAAGATGGTCCACTTGCGGCCCAACTTTCTATTCCAGTAATCCGAAGACCAGCACACTATTGAGCAGCATAGATATGGTGCACCATTGATCAATCCCTCAATCAAGTCTGCGTTCGTCATACTAGTGATGCCCATGGCCCTTGGGTAGAATAATGTAGCACCGTTGACAACGGATTCATCCATGCCCTGAACGGCTGCGGCCATGGAGCCCAAAGCAATGACTTCGATCAATTTTCGTGGAATATGCCACTTTTTAGTCAATTCCAAGTTGAGGGCAATCTTTTCTTCTTCGGTCAAAAAATCCATTGAGTTGAATTCACTTGGATTACGTGCTACGGCAGCAGCTTTGGCAAAAAGCTCGGCGTCCATGTTATATTTCAACGCGTAATTGCGGCCCATTTGCATAGCCTGTTTTTCCAGGTATTGTGATAAAATATTACCATGCTCTCCCTCACGCTCATCCAGTGCATGGAGGAGCGAACTATTCTCATAGACATGCTTGGATGAAGTAGACAGCGTGGTATCAACGCTGTGAGAAACAGTAGGTTTTTCAGCCATTGCAATTAATCGTAGATGACGTCACACGTGAGATAAAAGACCGGGCTGAACCCACAAAGCTTTGTTCAGTGGTATTGAGAACCAAAAATTAGGGGGTGGTCGTCCACAAGGATAAAGTGGAAAGCCTTGGTATAAACTAAAGAAGGATGTACTTCGTGGAAGCTTGCACAGAAGAGGTTAAAAAATCAATGTGTAAGAAACAACTAAGCAGAAACAAAAAAAGAACGGCGACTTAGCCAGGGAATTGTCTATTTATATTAGAATGAGCACATCCAGTTACTGCAGTACGAGGAGAGCCAGTTTTCCAGAAACTGCATTCTGTTCCCCGAATATATTCTCTTGCGCAAAGAAATAATAAAAAGACCAATTAAAAGTAAAGTATTCAACTATTGCTTAGCCCCACACCGTGGAAGGTGGGGGCGCTTTACAGACCAAAGAGATCCAGCCCCATGTTTTCAAGCAAGTGGACAGCAAAAGTCTATTTCTGTAGCCATGACGTAAGATCTCTGGCAAGTTTGCCTTGGTTGTCATATTCTTTCCTGTATGGAAGAACGGGTTTTGCCTAATATATCAGCGGAACTCCCACTTGCTTCAGCAATAATGGTTTTATTGTGGGGCAATTAATTCTCAGTTATTCCACTGGAAAATGCAATTGCCATTGTTTGCGGCCAACATGATTATGCGCAACACACAATGTGTCGAACGGCCAGAATATCAGATGCGATAAACAAATTAAATGCCTCAATTTCCGCTATTATCCAAAATATAATAGATCCTTGAAAACAAGACATAAAATTCTGACCCGAAATTTGCTCAAAGGAAAGTGGTCGAATATTTTTTGCCGTTTTTTTTTTATTATTTTCTGCCATGTGATTAGGTCCATCTTCCCCAACGGCCTCCACTGCGCAGAGCACCCGGTCTTCCACGGGCCACCCTTAAAATGTGGGGTGGTGGGGGTACGCAACTGCACACACGGTCAGGTTGCATCAAATCAAAGCAACCTCGCACGTCATGCGCGCGACATACGGGGAAAAGTTCTGGCTGGAAATTAGATAGGTCCCGAAAAGAACAATATTGCACGGGTAGATTTAGGCTTTTGTTAGGCGAGAAAATTCCACTTTCCAGTTTTTGTTTTACTTGATTTTTACTTTGATGTTGTGTAATGTTTACTGAAACTGTTTATTCAAGTTTCAAGTCTTGACTGAATCAATTCGTTCAGCTGTTGCTTCCATTGTTTAGGTGTGGCTCAGCTTCCGGGCATTCATGCCATTATACTTTGAAGTGGATGTATGAAGATGTGGAATGGTTCATGGAGTATGCATTTCAAAGATGGGGTTTTAGTAAAAGAGCTGGAGAAATATTTCCATCAAGTTCGACATACGGCTCTCTTTCTAAAGAGAAGATCATGGAAATAATTGAAGGAAACAACTTGGTCCTGACGCTTATCAGTCAGCAAGTAATGGTAATGAGTTATACCCAATGAGTTTCTGCTTTAAACATTGACTTCTTTTCAAATTTCCAGATTTCCAATTTCCAGATTACCGAGTCTGAAAAGAAGCCGGATTTATTTGATAATATCCGACACATGAAAACTGGATATTCTAAATACATCGATATAAAGACAGAAGATTTCATGTACCATATTCATATGTCCAATATGAATTTCTCTTTGCTGTTGATTTTTTTGACTGCTTTAGTTGCATATTGCTTTGGCTCAGCCATCAAGCTCCTGAAATTAAGGTCCCAGGAAAATGCAGTTCCATGGACTCAACTGAAGCTAGTAAACTCTTCCAAAAAAGGCATTACTTCCAGCTAACCAATATCAAACACATTCGATATTTTTTAGGGGGAAAAACAAACAATATACCAAGACCATTTTCAGGATTTTCATGACTTCGCAGAGGCTGTATATTTTCAAATTTCATATTCGAGCACTGTAAAATGTACACCCATAAGATGTTCATGACCAAGGCTTGTGAAAACACACTTCTCAGAAACAATTCAACAAAAATGACAAAGAAGTTTCCAACATGAACTTTTCGCAAGATAGTAATGCCCTTTTCTCTGTAAAATCCGTATATTGCTGTATCTATATATAAAAAGAAAAAAGTAAACGCTGAGATCTGCAAAAAATATCTAACGCAAAATATCTCTCAAGAACCCACCGAGTTTCGTGGCTCCATCTTCCAACGCATCCTTCAAAACGTCCAAATCCTGGTTAGCATTTCCAGTGAAACGAGACGCAAAGTCACGCGCAGCAGACTCTATTTCCGATATACCGAGACCCTCACCCTGTCTGGCGGGGCCTTGGCGTGCCTGTTCTTCCTCATCCTCACCAAAGTAAGAGCTCGAGGAAATTGATTGAGCTCCATTAAAAGCCAGAAGCTTTTGGCGAGCTTCAGCCTTCGCAC